>JAYJLU010049989.1:2955-14692 GCA_036873645.1 Minona dolichovesicula | reverse complement strand
TTAACACGAAAAAGTTTTTGATGTAACGATGAAAAAGAAACCTTCAAAATGAATTTTGACTCAAATCTGCATAGTATATCGTATGTTAACTCACAAAAAGCCATTTTGGTTATTGATTATAGGTACTCTTCTTTAAAACAACAAATAAATAATACAATATGTAAAATTTACAGCCGCATTTGACAAGGGTGTTAATATTGATTTGCTATATTTAGAAATGATGTCAGTACTCAATTTATTTCATTTATTCAGTGATTTACAAATATGCTAACTAACTGATCAATATGCCTGTTTTTGTGTACTTTATGTATTTTGCATCCTGAAATGGATTGAAAGCGAACATTGTACATATTTTTATTATTATTATGCACTCTATAATAAATCCATCCATCCAAAAGCATAGAAGAAGTTGATTTTTTTCTGTGAGGGGAAAACAGTAATGTATTTCTTAATTCGACCCCATATTCCACTGCAGTAGGTAGTTGGTTGGGAAAATGTAATGAAAATTAGGCCGCATAACCCTCCTCTCTTCACATCAACAATCCTGACAAATCGATGTACTACTACAAACACCCCATAAATACAGACACAGACAGACAGACAGATTCCTTACACACAGCGATGACAGACACGTAAAAAGTGCTAAGAAATAATAAGAAGACCAGCGGAATCTCGATTCACCCCACTGCGATATCAATAATACTTTTTTTACCTTATGCAAATAATAATGTTTACGAGAAAGGCTTCCTGCTATATATATATATATATATATATATGTGTGCATTTGATTCCTAGAGAATGTGTTGAGAGAGTAAATAAGGCACACTCCTGTCAAACAATGATAATCTCAGAGTAGGTCCATACATGGAATTAACACGGCGTGGTTGCAAGTGTTGCTGTTGCTCATCAATAATAGGTAAGCACAATGAATTTGACGTGTCATTTTTTTAAAATACTTAACAACAAATAAAAGAGAGGCTGCATAAATTAAACCCTATAAATACCACAGACACTGAGAATTAGACAATGGGAGAGTGGGGAATAGCAAATTCAATTAATTCATCATTATTTCTAATTATGTCGATCAACACACTGATAAATAAATAAATCATTTCCTTCGAATTGTTTCGCAAAAAATAACAACATAAAAACACTTCTTATTTAAAAAGAGAGAGAGAGAGTTCCGTATTTACAAATAATACAAAATCAAAAAAAAAGTTAACGTTTCTTCTTTATATACTGAATAAGCACAGAAAAACAGAGAGTTAGTTAGGGTAAGGGGTGGGGCGGGGCGGGGATGGGAAGAGGTGAGGTTGTCTTGCTGTATTATTTATAAGCAATGTTCAAATAACTGTACACATAAAAAGGCGGGCCCAAATTAAAATTTCAACAACTTACATCAGTAAATATCATCAGTAAATTATTATTGAATTTACTGAAATCTGGCCGTGTAGAGAGAATTAATTAATAATATAATTGTTGATTAGCAGTGGACTTTTTGTGACAAAATGGCTGCAAACAATGGAAGACCACTTTTGCAATAACTAAACACACACAAAATAAAAAGTCAGGTATAAAAATATACTCGTCAAAATGCAAAATCCACTTCCTTTAATAAATAATATGTAGATTAATAGCTTTCTTATAAAAAAAGAAGAGAATAGTAATTTCGTTATTGATGATAATAATGAATGCTTTTGTTGTTGTAGGTAGTCAGTTAGCATCAAGGACTTTAAAAGTACCGCGTGTGTGTGTGTATATTGTGTGTATAAACGGGGGGTGAGGGAATCAATAAATCGGAACGATAAATAACAAGGAAATAATAATAATAAAAAACAAAACAATATTCCTACCAAAATAGAGAACATATGTATAATAGAAACAAAATATTTATTTGAACGAGTATAATTTAAACTCTCCGCCACGTTGAAATTTATGTAAGCAGAGAAGAGAGAGAGAGAGAGCGCAAGGTGGGAGGGCCATAATAAGTTTTCTGGCTGGGGCATCGGGGAAGGATATTTAGGGCGATTAGTATTTTAAAAAGTAAACAAGTCAGTTGCTTACATGTAATACAGAAAGAATGGAATTCTTTGATATTTAATTTGCTTTGACCATTCATAGAAGAAATATACAAAATGTCAACAACGTGACAAATGTCAGTTTAATAATTTTCTTTTAAATTTTTAAACAAACAAACAGGTTGTTGGCAGGATACGCCGGCGACGTTGACTCTGAAAAAGCAATGTTAGGTAGGTTGTTGTTATAAAAAAGGTGACGTTTAAATAAAAAAAAATAGGAGAAAAAGAAAATAGAATATGAAAATAACACAAGTAATAAAAGATATCAAAAGCAAATAATAGCGATTACTTTCGCTAAAATTAGTTAATTTAGGTTGTCTGGTAGGGTGTGAACGGGTGTGAATAATGAATAATAATAAAGGAGGATTCAGTTGTAACAAAGAAGCACCCTGATTCGAGGAATCACAAAATAAACTGTTTTTTTAAAAAAAAAACTGGGACACTGTTCACACCTTCATTTTGAGTAGATAGAGAGACCAAATGCATCATCGATGGTTACAAAACCGGTCTAGGTAGGAGAAATAAATGACTCGGGCTCACTGGAAAAACTCCCCCAAAATTACACGCGCGAGTTAGTGGAATGCGGGGGGGAGGGAGGGAGGAGGCAGATAGTTATAAGTAATAATGAACAGTTCTTATATCTACACTATCACCTAAAATTCAGCTAAACAGGATGAGAACAGGTTCTGCTGTCTGGGTGGTTGTCCACTGTTGTCGATTGAAATAAAAAATCAAATTGATAATGGCTAGAAGAACGATTATTTTGGAATGATTTCAGGCTTAATCCGCAATGACGCTAAGAGGACGACCAGAAAGCTCTCTATATATACATATAGGAACGAACGAATCAATCATTGGTAGGGCTGAGTCATACGACCACCGGGCACAAAATGCACCGCATCTGCATTGAGCGCCTGCTGCTGTTGATTCTGTTGCGCCTGAGCAGTTGCAGCGTTACTGTAAGCGGCATAAGCCGCCGGTGACGGGTACATAGAATAGCCGGCCTGATACATCGAAGATGGTGGCATACCCGCCGCTGTGGGATAAGCAGGGCCTGGCTGACCGGCCTGAGGTCCGGCTGGAATACCAGCGAATGCGCCATAGTAACCTGAAATTGTTAAAATAATAATGAAGAAAATGAAACAACTACTAACATAGCATAATCTCTATACAGCGCTATTCAACATTTCATTTCCGCGAGTACTTAACCGGGATTCGAACCATTTTGACCCACTGGATTGGTAGTCCAGCGTTATAACCATTCGGCCAGCTAATCATCAGATCAGTGGTGGCGATAGAGAACGCTGACTGAATGGTTAGAACGCTTGATTACCAATCCAGGGATCAAAGGTTCGAATCTTGGCTAAGTACTCTCGGGAATGAAATGTTGAATAGGGCTGTATAAGAATTATGATATCTTAGAAATGTTTATATGAGCAGTGGCCACACATCAATTTAGTTGAAACAACTCCTGTTTCCCCACATAAATATCATAAACCAGTTGATACCCCGCGTTGATTTTGTAAATTTAACAAGCCATTAACTGCTCGTGAACTTGCGTATATAAAAATGTTTACTCACTAGCTGCAGCGGGTGATAATGCCGGATTAAAGGCTGTTGCTCCTGCAGCCAACAGAGGGTGTGGAGCACCAGTCTGTCCCGCACCACCCGGACCGCCACCACTGATCTGAAGATTAGCGAACATGCGATTGAAGTCCTGCGCCTGATTGAGCGACATGAAATGACCAGCCGCATGCGACTGTTGTCCCACACCATTACTCAATATCTGCGGACCAGTTCGCGGTGGCGAGTCGAGATCGTCGAGATTGTTGCGCCCGGAGCCGCGACTACCGCGTCGTGGATCAGTCTTGTCGGCCAATTTGCAGACAACAGGCCGGTCTGCGTCCAAGCATTTTAGACATGCGTTCATCTTTTCCACAGCGTCTTTAGCTTCTTCTGGAGTGGAAAATCTCACAAAACCAGTGCCTGTGGAACAAAAAAGAAATAGTTTAGATTTCTTCCATTCATTCATCAATAATTCTGGAATATTCAATTCAATTGATATTAATAAAACACATGGAATTACCTGTAAATCCACTCTTTCCTTCAAGTAGTTTTACAGAAGTCACTTGGCCAAACTCTTTAAACATATTCTCCAACATCTCTCGAGTGAAATTTTCGCGAGGCAAATTACGAACATAAACATTCAATACATCCTTTTCATTTTCCTGTAAATTCACCAATAAACACAAATGAACACATAGAGTAATTACACACAGAGAGTAACCACTCTCCAAAAATACAGAAAAGTATATCGATGGTTTGTGCCAACAGCGAGGACAATTTCCTATCTCCGCCATTATAAAACCACCATATACAAATTGATGTCACTCCTGAACGCCCCCTCTGATTTTAATAATTCTTTCACTGAAGGAAATTACAGAACGAGGATTTTCTAATAGGAAATTGTGCTCGCTGTTGGCACAAAGCCATAGATATGCGTTTCTGTATTTTGAAGAGTGAATGAATACTCTGTAATATTATTCTATGCTAATGAGCTTAAATAACAATACAATTTTATGATAATGGAGTGTCTATTAGCCAAGAAAAACAAATATCCAAATAGTAAGTCTTTACCGACCGATTTGATTTGGCATCAAAAATGTCAGACACTTTTTTTGCAAATCAGAGAAATCTCATTGAACTTTACTTATTAATGTATTTCAACATGGCAAATAGTATACATATACATGTCATATTATCACAATCGTAATCTCACTGAAATGATCTGGTTTAGTAATCTACTTATTGCAGAGAGACAGTTGTTCTGTTAATCGCATAATGCCGGGGATCATCAATCAGTAAGATACTATTGAATGAGAGATCAATGGATAGAAGAACAAACATCGTATGTGGTAGGTTTGGAAAACTCTATTTGAAATCGCAAGCTGCTTTAATACACACCACACAATCAGTTAGAAAGATCGGCATACAGCGGCAAGTCACGATATCATGTTATACTATTTGGTTGGGTTTGCTGTCTGTCTCTGTATTATTCACAGACAGACAGACAGACAGTACAGACCTACGCATGAAAATAATAGATACGAATAATTGAGACCGGAAATGTGGATGCGATATGAATTGAAAAATTCACGATAAATGAAGATAGTAGATCAATAGGAATGAATGTATGGAGTTTTACAAACTGGGAAATAATCCCACCCCACCATCTAATATTATAATATGTAGGCTGCACAGTAATTATAATTCATAATAGTGACAAAATGACAAATCCACTCACGTAAGCATATTTAACCGATAATTTCTTGCCAGTCTTTTTGGCCAATTCTTGTATGTGCGTTTTAGCTTTCTCCGCGTCCTCTTCAGAAATGCAATCGATAAAGCCGGACCCTATGATAATCAACACAATTCGATAAGCTCTCTATAAGAGAATGATACTTAACAGCAGTAAGTTATTTGGTGGCACATTGTTGAACTCAAAGGTCAGTAGTACTTAAATACTAACTAAACCAGACAAAACAATTATCAGAAAGCGAACTTTCTTTATACTTTTTCTAATGTTAATATTCAAAATAAGTCAAAGTCTAATAATAGTCTAGTGAATTAGAATCTTAGTTTGTTTGCCTTAATCTCTCGCCATATATGTGCATAGTAAATACATATCCATCAAACTGAGTTGAATATCAATGGTGCTACTTCATAGACAGTCTTTTCACTCTCCAAATATTGAAATGTATATCGATGGTTTGTAGATTACACGCGGCTGACAAATTCCTATCTCCGCCATTATAAAACTACTCAATTTCAATTTATTGTCTCTCCTAATCGCATTCTCTGATTTTAATAATTCGTTCATTGAAAGAATGTATACATTAAGCGCTTACATACATAGGAGAGGCGATAAATTGAAATTGGTAGTTTTATAATGGCGGATATATAGGGATTTGTCAGCAGGATGTAATCTACAACAACCATCGATATACATTTCCAATATTTTGAGAGTGAAACCTCTCTGTATTACTGTCCTTACAATACTCTATGTTCATAGATTTCAAAGAGCCTTCCTATTCCAGAGAAGTAAAAATGGAAACAATAGAAAATTCAGATACGAGTTTTGGTATCTAAGCTTTGAAATCGTACATCTCGACTAGGAAAAAACAATTAACCACGACGAAAAGCAGTTTATTAATTAGAATATTCTTTTAAAAAACAACTTAGAAGATGTGTCTGACTCATTTTGAAAAAAAAGATACAATTAAACATCTGTAAATTTAATAAATGATGACGTCATGAGGAGCTCATTGTCATTATCGAAATCTCGGCGAAGGTGTGTTTACATAGATAATACTATTATTTTAGTATAACTGTCTCAGCAGATGTAAATTGTACTATTATGTATTAGTAACTCGATGGAAAAGAGAAAAACGATCTAGAGAATTAATCAAAATGAAATAAAAATTTAATGATTGCAGGAAAAGTAATATCAGCTCCATTTCACCATTTCTTATTAATCATACATTAACCTACAGTACATAGACATTGACAATGTAGATTTTATTCTACTCTATCTTTGATTGAGAAATAGAAAGAATGGAGGACGCACATGAATGACTCACACTGAATTCTTAAAAATGCTTCACAGAAAGAACAAGCAAGCAGATAGAGAGATAAAAGCGGAGAGTTAGTTGCAATAGAGAAATGATGCGTGAAAATTGCTGGAATCAGAAGCAAGTCGCGCTGCACTCATATAACTAACTACTGAATAAATAACACACAAAATCATTCAATTCAAGTCAACCAAAAATTCCAATACAATAATGGAATGAATGAATGAATGGCATTACCGCGGCCTATTCATAGCTAGGCCTAACCAACATAGACAGTAATATAACTAAACTAAACTGCCAAGCGCAATATTATTTATACACAACAGAGAAACATCAAAGAGAACTGGAACAACAATCTTTTTGAATAGATATATGGGCCTCTAATATATCATGATTACGATTGTTTGCAAATCGATATTTCTCTCTCTCTAAGCTGGTTTCATTTAACACTAAATATTTGGATATCGACTGTTGGAGAAAGAGAGAGGTGAAACTAAATCTTATTATGTATTTTAATAAACGACTCAGCTCTACTACCAAGAACAGGAAATGAGTCTATCAAATGTAGACTAAAGAACCCTACTATATATATAAAAAATGAATTAGAAAAATAATTATTTTAATCATCATAAGTATAACCAAACTGTATTAAGACATCGTTATTAATATTATACAGAGAGAATTCTGATAATATAAGGAATAGACACAGAACAGATATAAAACGGAACTACGCACTCACTATAACTTTAAACTAAAAATAAACCTGATAAGGAACATAATCCGTCTCTGAGGAGGAAATCTAAGAGGAGTTAGGTTTGAGGGAGAATATACTACAGTGCTAAATACAAATTTGAATAATCTGTTTTTAGTTACCTTTACATTTACCACCCTGCATCATAGCCTTGGAGGATTTTGGTTCGACAACACCGTCCACAAGAGCTCGTACAGTCTCATCATTATCAGTTTCTGATAGGCCGGAAATGTAGAGATTTGTCTTAGATGTGGTGGAGATTTTGCTGCGTTTGTTATTATTATTTTGGTTGTTAAACTAAACAAAACAATGAAATTGAGTCATGATTTAGTTTGATTAAACAATTCCCCTTCCTTCTGCTTGCAGCATATTATAATTAATAGAATAGTTACTTACTTGAGGTAAGGATCCAAAATGTTTCAACGAGTCCAACATTCGGTCATTGTGAGGTATACCATTTAGAGGGGCTGCCGGGCGAATTCGGAACTGTTGCATGGGTGGCATGCCATGAATGCCACTCAAATACTGGGCAGAAGGATCCCAAGAATGAGGCGGCTGCACCCACGAGAAAGAACCATTCTGATTTGGTATCTGAAGATCAAGCATTGTGTGTTGTTAACTTCCTTGAATTACAAAGCTCACTTGGATGAATCGCAGTATCGAGAGATCGATTTATGGAAATGTGTTAATTAGGTGCTGATTTGAATGGTCTGATAATTAGGTTAAATAATAAGTCCAAAATGCCTCAAATTTCAGCGAGAGAATTATTTCAACAACACACTCTACTAATGAGTAACACGAACGATGACTGTACACAGTAAAAAGTGAATCTTCAGCCAAAATAGCGGCAACTAAATGCAGCTTGCTATATAACGTCACCTCAACAGCGGCAGAACCAGACTTTATTTACTACAGAGGTACACAGCGTACGTATTTAATATTATATGAGAATGTTAGAGAAGCAGGCGATTTCTCTCTCACTGCCGATATTATGTAAACGGCAAGGATGGCACACAATTCTCGCAGTGTAACCAATAGGAGACGAGAATGTTGTCAACTCTTCAGCACTCTCTGCATCATCATCAGTTCTCAGCGAATAACACACTTTAGTTAGTTAGTTATGTTAGACAATCTCAAAGTGAAGTCACAGTCATTATGTAGTAAGAACTGAAGAACGCAGGCTTCTTTATTTAGTCAGTTAGATATTTCATCATAACAGAGGAGAGTCATTTAGAAGCGGGTTCTCTCCACACCACACCAGAATATTATGAAGAAAAGAGAGAGAGAGAAGTTAAGGTGACTCATTGCAACACTCAACACCGATATTGTATGAGGCGGCTTATTCTCAGTACATATAAATGAAATCGACGTTGATACTAAAAATAATAACCACAGAAACCACAGTACAGTAGTCACTCAGCTACTTGCTAATTGATTCACAGAAAAGAAATAATCGCAGCGCCATTGTTTGCAAGCGAGTTGTTTCATTCCAACTTATGTATTTAACTTCATGCTGTGATTGCTGTGCAAAGAGATCTAATGTCAAGATGTACCTGAAAATTATTTATTATATATTAATACGCCAATTGGCACCACTAAATTGATGATTTATAGATCCAGATTGATTTAGTAAATGATAGAAAGTAATATCCATAGGTATCATTACTTTCAATTTAGGAGATAGGAGTAGGATGTGGGGTGCATCTGATAGCCCCAACGCTCTCTAAAACAAGTTTGCGGAATTTAGAGCTGTACTTCTAAACTTTAGGATACGATATATATACTGTAAATCGATATTTCATCATGGGGATATGTATTATAAAAATATTATAAGAATTAAAATAAATATACCGATTACTTTGTGATACTTTTATAATTGTCCCAAACTCTCTCAAATAGACCGTTGCATAGACATTTCGTAGTTTTGATCAAACGCTAGCATAATGCCCTCTCTAATTCTATGGAAATTTTCCATAGATATATCTAATCTCCGAAATAAAGAACCAACATGGTGTTCAAGGGATTCTAAATTGTCATAGATTACGGATGCAAATCCCAGTTTAGGATACGATATGTATATCAGTAAGTATAGATAACATTTTTTTAAACAGAAGCATGGATAATATTTAAAACATTTAAACATTTAAAATAAATTTATTGGTGTAATAAAACATGGTAAGGCTATGCGAAGCTCCGAACAGTGTAGATTAAAAGATAACTTCTGTCAAATAGTTATGAGTTTCCCAAAAGAGAAGCTTCGAAGAATAGTCTATCTTTTTCTAATTCAACTGTTATATTACAAAAGAAATATTAGTACCATGTTGTGCATTCCAGCTTCATGGTGTCTAGTTTCCATTTTCTTCATCTAAAATATTAATAAAACTACAATTATGATAATGATATTATTATTGGTACAAAATCTACAAAATTAAATTGCCTTATAGAAAACAGTATACATTAAATCCAGAACTAAAACAATAGATGAGTCATACATAATGCGAGGATAAAATCTTGTTTTTTCATTATAAAAGTCTACCAAATTTATGTATTTGTGGAGTATCAAGTCAAAAAATGTTCAGTTGGAATAACATGAAATGCTATAAAAATAAATAAATAAGGTTATATTGCATTGCCTGGAGAACATTTTAGCTCCAATTTGAGCTATGCAAGACATACTATCCAATTAGAACAACATTATAAACACACTACTGTAATTTAAAATAAACTAACTTCAAAACTGCATTTCAAAGATTTGAAATGAGATATTTGTATCATTTCTTTTAAATATTTAAGATCATAAAGAATTGCATTATAATGCAAAACTAATTTAATCCATCACAGGGGTGGAAATTAACATTTTGCTTTGGGGCCCCACAGGAGACCTGACAAATAAATTGGGTCGCAAACCTATAATTTTAGTCGCCCAAATCCATATAATATGTATGTACACAGTAAAATCTAAATCAAACATCTGCTACTAGCCAACAGCCATTAATTGCCCTATTTGGGTCAAAATCAGATATGGCTGGATCATTTAGCATAATGGTCATCAAATCTTAGATTTGTGATCTACAAGCTTACCTGTATATCCTTGAATAACAACAGTATTTACACGGAATTTAGACTCTCAAAGTATTGAAATGCATATCATGGATTTTGCTATACCACAACTGACAAATTTCTATCTCCTCCATTATAAACCAAATTCAAATTGCCACATCTTCTAAATGCTTTTATTGGCTTTAATAATTCTTACATATTTGTTTAGAAAGTGTTTATTGTATAGAATTTGTCAGGCTTGGTATAACAAAACCATCAATAGACATTTTTCTTTTACAGAGTCTAAACTCTATATAACTACTTTATGACCTATACTAAGAACAGTATATATCTTGTCTATATCCTATATCTAAAGTCTGTTATTTGAAAGACAAAAATTTCACAGAAGCTGCATAAAGTTTCCTCAAAAATGTGGTTGCCAAAAGGACCAATATACATCATAAAAGCTAGTCGCCAGAGCCAATTTCTGGTCACCATTGGCCCCGGGCAACTGTTAATTTCCACCACTGCCATCAAAACTAAAGATTTTGTCTGATACTGACTGTAGGTGTCTTATCTGTAGTGATTGATAAGAAATTTGATAGTCCCAAACTGCTCTACTAAAGATACAATAATTCAGGGATAATTTAACAATCTAGCCTACATAAACAAGAATAGTATCTATGGTCCTAATAGTTTCTACTTTTCTACATTCCATTATAAAATTTCTAAAAAGCAGGACATAGAGGAAAGTGTTAAAGATATGTGACCATTGGCTAGTCTGCAATCTATGTATGTATTTGACTTTTGCAGTCAATATTGGATGATGATTTTAATGAAGCCTGGTGATTATGAGCCCCAGTTGATAATAATTTACTTTAAGAGACTAAAGTATCTCATGTTGAATAAGGCATAACAATATGTCTAATTGTGATGATAAAGTTGGTTTATACATATTGACATTTAGTATTTTGGTTATCTGTGCCGCTATGACAACTGCCATTTTCATCTTCAATTTTCTTACATATTATAAATATGGTATATATAACTGTACAATTATTAACCTATTAGAAAATTTAGTAGAAATACAATGGCTGAGGTCACAATTTAGCTTAAGACTAAGAATATAAGAACCAGAGCCCAGTTTTGAATCTTGAGCCAAATTTTAACCTTACCCAAATGGAATAATTCATTTCAAATATCTTGCTCAAATTATCTCTACTGTACATATTATAGTC
>JAYJLU010048878.1:0-16677 GCA_036873645.1 Minona dolichovesicula | reverse complement strand
AAAGGCTTTGATTTTTTAAGATCGAATACATGTTTTTTGTGTGTTTATCTTCCCAAAAGGTTTATATCTTAATATCTACATTATATGATTATAAAATATTTGCTATGGACTTCCATAATTATGTGGAAAAATGCTTTTTTTATTATATTTGTTTCTATAGCGAGCAACGTAATAAACAAATATTTTTAAAAATTTATGAAATCATAAACTTAGTTTCTTTTTTACAAGCATTTCTATGAACTAACAATATTGTTGATTATTCAGCTTTGAAGCACTTTTTTTTTACTTTTTACTTATTTTAAAAAAAGATTAATTTGGATGAAGATGATGTCTGATGGTTTGATGGCATCTCGAATTGATAATGTTAATAAAAAAGAATGATTAAAAGTCGAAAATCTGGAATAGTGAAAAAGGAAGAAAAAACTGACTGTGTATCTTATAAGTCTGGTGGTTTTTAATTTTTGACTATATTTTGTTGTTTTTTGGGCATTTGCCACTTGCCATTTTTTGGTATTCAAATCCCTAAGGCTTTTTAAAAAATGGACCAATTGCTTTGACATTTTATACACTTAATCTTCTAAGTACTCTTAGTACTTTCCATAGACAGAATTTTAATATCTTATAGTTTTAAGTTTATTGACATAATAAGCTGCAGAATCGATATTTTCAATGTTTCGTACTTTACTTATTCAATGTAAGCTAAAATATTTTATAGATGAGATATTCAAAATCTGTCTATGGAAAGTTATCAGAGGATATGTCACAGTAACTGTTTAAAATTTCAAAGCAATCGGTTATTGATTTTTTGTGTAAAATATTGATTTTTTAATTGTTCATTTTAAAATTTAAATAAAAATATAATAATACAATATGTCTTACATGTTTCTGTGAAGTTTCAGGGATACCTTTGAATCTACGCTCAGTGCAAATCTCAGCACTCAGCCAGCCCACGCTAATTTTATCACGATCAGCGAGTCTGTCATCCCGATGTATATAATAATAGTAGGTAGATTCAAATGTATCCCTGGAAGTTTCAAGTCATTTTGAATAAAACTATGTTTTTTATTAACAAAATAGAAAAAATAGTAACAATTATGGAAGTCTGTAATTGGTCTTTTATTGTTTATTATACTAATTGGTCTTTTACTCTTGCTTTATATCTTCAGATTCAATCCGAATCTATAAAACTAAGTAACCATAAGAAACCATAATTATTTCAATGTATTTTTATGTCCTTTTTATAAATAGGGTCACAAGCATTCCCCTAATAATGCTAGAAAAGCTCACCGGGGATCAATGCCCCCTACACCTCAACGTATAATTGATCCTCCTGATAGGAGAAAGGTGGAGCTTAAGCGAATCGAAGACGCTTATGTCCCTAAAGTATTTGACAAAGATGCTAAGAAAGTTGTTAATGGTGAGACTGACAGTGCTCAAGTTTCGGAAGATCTCAAACGTTCAATTCGTGCAATTCTAAATAGAGTAACTCCTCAAAATCTTGACGAGTGTATGGTCAAACTTATGAGTCTTGATTTTGGATCTCTTGATGGACTTACCGTTCTTAAAAATACTATATTTGTAAAGGTAAGATATTAACGTAAATTTATTTTGACAAATATTAGTTACAACCGACAGGTGCATCGTTTTACTCAAACTTTTTTTCCTGAGCCAACTTATAGTAGATTATTATACGTACGTGACAATATACTTTAAGATAGAATGTTTGTTTGTTGATTGTCGAGAATTTATAAAAATATTGTAATTCCAAGACATGATATTAACATATTTTAGCTTGGAACTTATATTTTAGGCATTGAAGGAAGAAGCTTACAGCGTAACCTTTGCTGAAATTTGTAAACGAGTATTATTTGTAAGTCAGAATTAATTTTTGCTATCGATTGCTATCTCTCTCATGGAACACACATAGTCTGTATATAATTTATACTTATTGGTCAAACTATGTCCCCCAAATATTTGTTGACTGCTGTTGTCTTTCATTTCATGATCTTATCGATGAATCATTTCAAAAATGATAGTAGTTTAAGAATTGAAAATATAGATAAACAGTATAGGTAGGAACACTTAATCGTTTGACGTTCGAAGACTTTAAAACATATTTTTTATCGTAACTCCACTATATTATTACTGGCAGAAATCATGTCATGAAAGTTTCAATGAAGGCCTTATAATGCTGATTTATGCAGGCCAATTTACTTTCAAACGATCCATTCCAACACATTCCTCTGTTAATAACTCAGACAAACTCGCCTTTTCATAATATACACACAAGCGTTAAGGTTATACACAAGAATTTATAGCTTAACAGTTAGGGGTACATTCAACTGTTGGGGTCAGAATCCTATTTGTTAAGTCGTTAAGCACATACTAAATAGTGCTCCCAATTTACAAATTGCTCTTCGAAGGAACCAAAATTGGATCTATGTTTTGTCAGCAACTTTATGGGAGGGAAGCTTAGTAACACAGACAGAAAGCTACTCTCGTATAAGACCAGACCACAATTTTTCCACCCAATGATAACACCTCTTAGTGCTTGACACATAATTTTGGTCCCTACTACATATTCCACTTCATAATACTAATTATGATGGATGTTTCCGAATTGATTACAAATCGATTAAATCGGGCGTTCTACCGAATTCACCAGTGATCAACACATTGCCGAGTGGTATAACAGTTCAACACATTGCCGAGTGGTACTCGAGTAATAAATTGACAAATATGGTAATATTTTGTTAGTAATTCGATCGAGCCATAATAAAGTTTGAATTAAATGTTTATTCCTATTTCTGAGTGAAAAACATTGAAGTTTCTTTTCGATAGCCTAGATGATACTAATTCACATGAATTTTATTTAATAAGAGTAGATTAGCTCCTACTTGTTTCGACTGGATTCAACATTTTTAGTTCATTTAAAAGTATCGTTTCAAATCAATTTTAGCAGGATTTGCTTAACCTATGTTAATTCTTTCAGCTTGAGTTGGTCAACTAAAATGTTTTTGTTACATTTTCGCTCTACTCATAATATATACTTATAAATTGAAATGAGTATTTAGGTTAACATCACGTATGTGTACAAGTTTTATGTTAATGCCATTAACGTCTACAAATCTACAAAATAACCTGTTTCACTAATAAAAAATCTGAGCATCCTCCTTCCTCACAAAAACAATAACATGGATACTATTCAATTTGCATGTCACTACCTATTTTCTAGTAATCTAAATTTATTCCGTAAGGAAATAGAAACAACATATTTTATTGGCATTAATATGGGATTAATTGCCTTTTATATATATACAGTATACATTAATATATGGCTTTAGTGGTAGCATATATAATGCCTTCAGGATATTTCAGTTGTAATATTGTTAGTTCTTTAATTTGCTGAATCAAAATTATTTATTCGAGATGCTAAATTATAATGAGTATTTTGTTGTATACATTTTATTGGTATCTAAGTTTCTATAAAATTAGACGGTTAACATAACAGATTCATTCAATAATCCACAACTAATTTCCATTGAATTCTGTTGAAATTTACTCGCCCTAAAAGCCCTATTACGATTGAATTTCCATTAAATTAGAGGAAATTTGCAAATTCATAAAAAGTTGGTTTGAAAACATGTCATAGGTAAAGCTCACTAATTATTATGTAAAACTATATGTAATGTTGGAGCAGAAAATTTTTCAATATGACTAAAACATAGGTGGTGCA
The DNA here is from genome assembly GCA_036873645.1 of Minona dolichovesicula. NCBI lineage: Eukaryota > Metazoa > Platyhelminthes > Proseriata > Monocelididae > Minona > Minona dolichovesicula. Next base: position 12,941 of record JAYJLU010048878.1, on the reverse strand, counting down.
TTGTCGGATCATAGGGAGTTTTTCATTAGAAAATTTCATTAAAATTGTTGCTACGGTATCCGAGTCACATTCACACACAAGCTCATATATATATACCTAATATGTATTATTTCAGCTTCAAGCTACCAACCCTGAAACTGGTAAATTGATTGGCTTTAGGAACCTGTTACTAACTTCATGCCAGAAAAAGTTCGAAATGCCTTTGCAGGTAATTTTAATCGTTTTATTGTTAACTCACTAGCTGACAAGAACGAAATGTTGACAAATTTTACTTTGTTATCCTTGCGTTGAAATTAATGTTTTATGAGGTCTACCATTATTACTATTTTTAATATATTGTTTCTTTTCTTAAGTCATTACAGAAAAATTTAGAAAAATTATTTGATATAAGCCATATAAACTTTTAGGGTCTTTTCGTAAACACAGTTCGACAGGGCCGTACGGCGTACGAGACAAGAGTTCTGCTCAGTAGTCGAACTCAATATTTCTCGATCGATAGGCGTACGGCTCTGTCGAACTGTGTTTACAAAAAGACCCTTAGGCTGATGGTAAACTGATGTTCTGATTATAAATGAATTTACTTGCCGTCATTCTATAAAATAACTGTTTAATCTCATAATCTCATGTGCTGACAACTTGATATATGTATTCTTTACTACTTTTTTTTACTAGCAATTAATTATCTTCATAAATAATTGTTTTTGAATAAGTTATAATGTTATCTGAGTACCTTACGAGGTCACTCTTGCAACCGGTAAAATAATTTTGGTGAAGCGTGCTTAGTTAAGCTATTCGATTCAAAAATACAAATACAAATGATATTGCTTTGAATATAAATAAGCCATTTTTATTGCATCGATGTTGAAATGAGAATGTCTCTCCTTTAAGGAACAACTCGAAATAGTCGCTAGCGATTGGGATGAAAAAATCGAAGAGCAGAAAAATGAGTCTACTAAGAAACTAATGTTTGATGATAAACAGGAGCAGATAGCCAAACAAAAAGACATGTTCTACGGCAACATCAGGTTAGAAATATTTTAGTGCATGATTGAAAATAGTTAAAATTGTTAGGAATAATTTAGTTTATGTTAACGTGATCTTCTGTATATTTAATTTTACCTTAGATTTATTGGCGAACTGTTTTTGAAAGACATCATTCCGGTGAAGATTATTTTTACTTGTATTAGTACTTTGACTACAAGCAGAGAACCAGAAGCTATTGAATCATTATGCAAATTGTTGGAGACTGTTGGTTCTAAACTTGACGAATCTGCATCTAGAAAAACGTTAGATAAATGTTTTGAGGAAATGAAGACATTGAAAGAAGAATTGGATAATCGATTGAAATATAAATTAATGGATATTATTGAGATGAGAAGTAGAGGATGGGCTTTGAGAAAGGTTCAAGAACAAAAAAAGGTAACAAAGTGTTTAATAAAGTGATTGTAATAAAATTAAATTTATAGAAAAAGGAAAAATGCTGTCATCAATCATGTCTTGTTCTATAGATACGACCGATGACAAAAGAAGAATTAGAAAATGAGGACAAAAAGAAAGCACAGGAGCGCGAACAAGAAATGAATGAACAAAGAGCTGCTTCTAAGAAGTATGGTGCGTCTGATGCACGTAAGTAAACCTGATGTACATACATACAGTATATCATATTGCGATTTTATGTGTTATTTAAGGAAAAGTTTGAAATTAGAGATAAAAAAACAATATTCTAAATTATTTTAAATCTGATAATATTCTAAATTTTATAAATTTGGTATCATTCGATAGCATTTTTTCCATAGAATAACATATCAAAAATCTACGAAAACCAATTCACTGGAAGAAGGTTGATTTTACAAAAAATCAAAATATCATTAATTACTAAGAATGATCCTTTATTTCTAAAAAGTCAAATAACTTTTATATTATTCATTTTAAAGACATAATATATTACCAACAGATAGAAATGTATATATATAAGGTATCGAACTACATGCTTATTCTTATAAATAAACGTGTATGACGTCAGAGCCATGTATGATAGCCAAATGTCCTCGCCAAAATATGTATGACGTCATAGCCATTTTACTATATTTTGAACAATAAAAATTATATGTTTTTGGTCAATGTCGAAAGGGAAACATTTTAAAGCCTATAAATGATTACCAACAGATAGAAATATGTACCTAATACATCGAATAGTATGGTTGAATATGTTCAAAAATATTCATGGATCACTCTATGGTCAAAATGGGTCAAATAGCAGGAAAATGATCAATTTTGACCATAGAGAGATCCACGAACTTTTTTACACTAAATTTTGCTGATTTTCATGAATGACGGAATCAATATAGAGTTATTTCATTTGTAATTTATAAGAAATTCCTACAGGGAATCAGGAAACATCAATTTAAAAAAATCATGCTCATTTATCAAATCAACTTCATTAATACCGGCTTGAAACCAGGAAAACCCAAAAATTCTGACAAAGGCTCTAGTTCAACCAGGTTCGACAAGATCCCAACCGATATTCCTACTTATTGATATATTGATTTTTCACCTGTCAAATTTTATGGATTTCATTTATAATAATGGAAAATCTTTCTATTCTGCTGAAATATGTAAACTATCTCCTAGCATAGATTCCTAATATGCTAATGTTATATTAATAAACATTCTATAGGTACTGATCACAATCCGTATGAAGTGGATATTTCTATTTCTAAATAAACAATTTTAAGATGTGCCTATTTAGACTTTTAAATTTATATTTGGTTTGAGTTGAAAAAGAAATCATTTGTCTTTGGATAAGAATAACTTGTTCATAAACAATATAGTTCATATGCTGAGACACCCCGCTGCTCGAGGAAACTTTTTAGTGTCTCATTCCGCGAGACGCCCTCTGCTGAGAGATATTTTACATTTATAGTAGCCGGATTGGAGTCAACTTTTTATAACAGTTCACCCGGTGACATATCATATGTTATCGAACTATAGCCCGGCAGCAAAAGGTTAAAGCGCTGTGTAGTATTCAACTTTCAACAAGCAATTGGAGAGTTTTATGCATACAATTATAAGACTAAAAAAGAAAAAATATCGCTTCTTTTTTTAATGAATAACTATAAATAATTTCACTGCCTTCTAGGTCGCAGTACACCTGCCAGCCGTGCACCACCACCACCTCAAAGACAGCCAATCAATGTTTCCAAAATGGCATTTAGTTCTCAAATCTCTGCTGATGATTTAATGAATTTTCGTCCTGGTAAACCATTCGGTAATTTAGCCAAGGGCTGTGGTAGTAAGCAGGACAAGAAAAAACAATTCGCTCAAGATAGTGAATGGATACCGGCCAAGTAGGTGTTGTTTGCCTTTTAACAATTTAAGGCAGTTTGTTTAATTTCACAGTATAAAGACTTGAGACTTAGTAGTTATAGTCTAAAATTTAATAATAATAATAATAATACCATTCACCTTTATTACAGGCTTGTGTCAGTATATGAGCCAGTAGTTAATATTGAATTTGAGATACTTAGATTGGCAAGCGTAATCTTATCAGCAGTCATAAGTGCAATAGTTTATTCTTGTCCTTGTAATAAATGATCTTTAGTGAATGACTCTGTTATTGAGTCACATAAATATTTTAATCAATAATTAGTGTTTCCTTGGATGTAATTCAATCATTCGAGTATTCTATTTTTAACTAACTGCATTCTATATTTAAGCTTATTTCTACTTGAATAATGTTTAGCAGCATTTTAAATTTAAAAAAACTATCAACGCTTTGCTTGTGTTAACTTTCCTATAGAGGTCGATCAAGTCATGGTAATGTCCGACAATATTCTCGTGACAATAGTCGATCTCGTGATGCCTCTCCGCGTAATAGAGGGGGACCATCATCTCTACCACCTCCTCAGCCAAGTGGACCCAGTGTCGTAAGAAGCGTCAGTTTTCCCAATAATTCCCAATATAGCAAACAATCTAGCGGTAACACCAGTGGGGTTTCTCCCACGCCATCACCGAGCCAAAGTATTTCAGCGTTACCTACTTTAGAAGAAAAGGCTTCTACATTAAAAGAATTGAGAAATTCCCTGCCAGAAGACAGTGATGAATTTGATAAAGTTTATACGAAGTGTGAACATATTCTCCACGAATTCATTGCTACCGATAATATTGATGTAAGTCAATAATGTAATGTTTTCAAACTAAATTTTTTTATGTTAAAGGCAAATTTACTAATGGTGTTGTGATTGAATTGATTGAATTTTAGGACGAGGTATTGAGACGCATTCAGAATCATTTGCCATTTTTTGTTACAAATTTACTCAATATCATGATTGAAAAGGATCGAATCACTCGTGAAAAGGCTGGACTTATTTTTGCTAAACTAATAATGCGAGATCTACTTACCCCGGAACAACTTATTCTTGGGTAAATTGTACTTTAATTCATTTCTGTATTATGAACCTTCTCCGGTATGTTTTACATGTATTCATTATAATGAACACAGTTCCATTATTCATGGCTGTGTATATTTTATGTTTCAAGATTTTCAAGGAAAATACATCAAAGCGGCACGGCACGGTTAATTTTAATTGCATTATGCTTATGTTTTGTAGCTGATTCATAACATTCAAATTAGCATTAAGCTTAATAATTAGGTGTGTGGCCAATATGTGTGTATTTACGAGTTCATTTGTGTCTCGTGAAATATGGTAGTTGATAAAACAATTTCATCACAAATCTATCTTGTGATACAAACCTTTATAATTACTTTAATATCATTCATTTTTTACTATTTTTATCTTTATTATTTTATAATATGCATTGATTTTACTTTGTATTTAATGTCTTCAGCTTCGACTTATTTTTGGAAAATGCAGAGGATTTACTAATTGATATTCCCGGGTTATGGAAATTTATGGCCGAATGTCTGCAAAGCTTTTTTATAGATGAAAATAGTAATGTTGGATTTCTGGTTGAAATATTGGCTAATATGAAAGAGCCAGCAAATATTCTTTCTGATATCTTGCACATGGCATCTGGCCGTTTGGGACATCAAATGGTAGCAACTATTTTTGAACAATCTCAATTAAATTGGAAAATGTTTCTGACTGAGGGACAAGATCTCGATCAATTTATTGAAACCAAAAAGTTAGCGTTTACCATAAACGCTAATTCAGGAAGTGGGGATACAATTGACAAAGGCAGAGATATCGCGGAATTGGAAAGCACATTAATTGAATTGCAGTTCTCTGAAAAGTTGAGAGATTTTAAGGTTGAAAATGAAGAAATATTTGGAATTTTGGAAACACAAGTTGACAAAACCACTTCTCAGTCAAGTGATTATATTCAAATGATATTGGGACTTGTTTTTGAATCGACTATCGGTATGTACTTATGCATTAATTATTTATTGCGAACTATTATTATTTTGTCATTAATGATTCATTATTTCATTTTATTCCTAGATAATAAGGGACAATTAAATCCTCAGATTCTTGAAGAACGTCTTCCCATCATAAAGTATATTGTGCGCCAGAAACCAGAAGAAAAAGTTCAAGTGATCTACGCTATGCAAAGATTAAACTGGAATCTTAAATTAGAAAGCTCAAGTACGTAGTATATGAAATATGAATGATTCCAGATTTTTTACGCTCCTTGAATAATTAATTGGTGAACGACAAATTATTCAGTTTAGTTAATTAAATAGTTTTCTTTTAAATCCTTTACTTTATAGTATAGTGTCTTTACCTTTATTCCGCAATGTGTACAACCAGTTTTGTTTTAGTATGTATCTGAAAACTCTTATAATTCTAAATAGCAAATTCATTTTCGTACTCAATTTCTGCTAAGCATATTCCGCCTGTCAATTGAAAATTTAATTTCGTGCCTATATCATAACTGTATTGAATTCATAAACTATCTTCTAATTTGTCAGTCAGATACATTTTTAATTACCTAAGAAGAATAGCTATGTATTTTTCTGTCTTCAACTTCATACGCCGAATACTGACACTGTGTCGGGAGATAAAGAAAATAGAGATGAACGATCTGGTGCTTAATTAAGTTTAATCGTTCCAACAACATTTATTTTAAAGAAAATGAATGATTTGTTATGAGGCCTTTTTTGCTTGTTGGAAAATTATATATAAATAATACAAAACCCAAGTGTTCACCGATTAAATGCAGTATATAAATGATTTTAATTATACATCTGGAGGAGGGCGGAAAACTAGATGAATAGAACTGTTCCCAACATTTCAACACAGCTATGATGAGGTAGTAGTAGTCCATTTTTAGTTATTATTCATTGATGAAGTAAATTGCAACATGGTGCGAAATGGATCATTCTTATCAGTGTACTGGGGCGAGGGGTTCATTGTTCAGATGCTTTTCATGTTGTCTTCATTCTAGATACATATCCAGTCCATCTAAATTTGTTTTGTATAGGTTTTCAGTTGATTCTTTATGGCCACTTACATGCCGGATAATTTCAGATTTTGTCTGTTGGTGCTTTGATATGTTCGCTCTTCTTTCTCTTCATTGCTCTTTGTGTGGTCTATCAATCTTTTTCTCTTATTATTCGGAGACATCTTTAAAAAACGTCCAAGTCTTACTAATAATTTGATGCGCACTGTATATACATATTAGAATACAGCACCTTTTCAATTTTCTGATGGTTCTTGGTTCTGCTCTTAATTGTGTTGTTTAGATCGTTGTTGGGTGTACTTGTAGTATTTTGTAGTTATCGACTGGTGATATCGATACCAATTTGACTCAGTCATCTTTTCTTTGTCTCCTTGTCATCATAGCAGCAACTAAGAGAATAATTTATTGGTATGAATTTAAAATTACGTTTTGGTACTGATGCAGAGTTGTGTGGTGATAGAGACAAATTTTAATTTAGTTCCTGAAAATGGGTGACTAAAGTTCTACAGTTTCTTTATTTGCTTACAACATGGATTTTACTTGTATGTATGCTGAAATAATGAATGTTGACAATCGATATTAAATGTCAATTATGTTTTTGTTGATGGAATCAATGAGAAATCGAATTTGTGTATCATAGTATATATTTGTAAATAACTGAATGCATGTGTGTATTAAGTGTGATGTCTGTCTCTTGAAAGTTAGTTATTTCTTTCTTTCATGGTCATCAGGCATCCGGGCCTGCTCTAGTTTCCCAGTATTGCAGTTTAGTTTATCTTTCGGAGATTTGAGCTGCCAATGGGACTTTGTAGGAAAGTTTGGTCTCCAGTTGGAGTTGTCTGTCCGGTGGTTTTTTTCTTCATTTGACATAAAATATCAGCTTCAGGAAACACTTGCTTAGTGCTGTTGTGTATGATTTTAATAGTTTGGTTGAAAGTAAGGTTTCCTCTAATGGTCTTCCTTATAGCTTTGAGTGATATTGAGAAGGTCAATATTGTTCACTTATACGGTGAGAAAATTCGTCAGTATATGGTCCACAATCATAGAGAGTGCGGTACTTGATGTATTGTATGTAACCACTGCGTTCAGCTCTGCTTTATGGAGGTCAGTGAGGGAAGCTGTCAATGATGGTGAAGTCTCCGTTCTCGAAGTTGACATAGAGAAGATCCCAGTGATTGCATGCCATTCAGGTGAATCGGAGCAAGGAGGAATTGATTGTTAATGCTGATTGAGGAAAAGGCAATGCGTTGTTCATCATTTGTAGCAAGAAGAAATGTGGATTGCATTGATGGACTCCAGGTTTTTTTCTTCAAAGATAGATGAGACTTGCTGTGTCGGTAAACCATTGGTCTTCAAGAGTGGACTTGATAGATGGTCTGCTTGTTTGTTTAGGGGTTAAGGTTTTTGTAGAATTGTCAGTCCCATGAGGTATGATCGAAATTGAGCGGGAAGCCGGATACCACCAGCCAGGGCTGCATGGTTGGGCTGGGCTATGACTGAGCATGTCTTCCGCCAAGTGCCGACAAGCCCGCAATCGTGACCTCCGCCATACAGTCGTCGGCTTGCGCAGTATCTTGATTTGTTATAGTTTGGAAGCAGAGTTTTCCCTCTGGGACTCGGCTTATTTGAAGGCGGCCACACATGCCTTGTCACACCCTCTTCATCGGGAAAATGAGAGAGAGTTTTAGACAAACTGACCTTGTCAACAGCCAGCTTTTCTCTCTAAGCGACACCGCAGTTGGTCCGGGACTGCTTATTCACTGTATTCGCAGCAAACCTTCATATCTGATGGGCGTTCCACTATTCGGCTGGCGAGCATGGCTAGCGGGGTGAGGGTCACGACAACGGCAACGATATCCTGTCTGGAATCGATTTAGGGATTACCTATATTATTATTTTGAGAATTAAATGCTGAATGGTCATTTGCATTTTATATTTTAGATAGTAAACATTTCCTAGAATCTGCCTTGGACGCGTTGGCTACAAGCTTCATTTTAGATTCAGAAACTATTCTAGAATGGGAGGAAGGTGAACCACAAATTACAGATGGCTACGAACAAGCCAAGGAAACTCTGCGTACTTACCTTGGTATGATAAGGACATCACTTTAACATATTTATGCTTACCGGTTCCACGCATGCCCAACCCAAGCAATTTATCGGTTTCTTTCATTGATTTCATTTTCGTCGTGCAAGGTAAGATGTCGAATTGACTTCCTGCTCTGTATCATTGTTCCAGTTACTTATGCAGAAATCTTTCTGAAGCTAATGCGTATTGCAATTGTGATATATTTAGCCTATGGAATATGCTATGCAGGAATCATTTCCTATCGTAAATTATTGGTACATTGTATACATTTATTCTATCCAAAAGCTCCTCTACCAGAAGCTTTCTTTCAGAAAAACTATCAAACGCTTTCCATTCAGTGACCGATATTGTAAATAAATGTCTAAATTTTAAAATAGGGTTACACAAAACTGGTATTGTATAACAACTATTCATTGTATTTGAATAATAAACATTTTAAAACTTACTTCTTATCGTTAAAACCTTGCTTTGACTTCTATTAAAATGATAAACATAAAAAACTTTGATAGAAATCTATTTTTAGGCAATGCGATATGGTGAATATAATAATGGTAAATTTCATTTTCAATTGAGATGTTAAAACTTATTTTTCACATGTAATGGACAGTGAATTACCCACCGAGACAGTGTGTTCTGAATTATTTGTTTTCTCTATATTGAACATAAATTATTTATTGTTTATAAATTTTGAAGTATCTGGTTTTGGCAAATCCATTCAATATCTTCGTAACGTACTGCAAAACATTAAAAAATATATGTAAAATATGTTTTCCTTTCCCGAAACAATATCTTAGTTCTAATTTTTATCTATATATCTATATGTGTATTGTTGAAGATTTGTTTTTGATGATTTGGATAAATATATTTCATTGCTTATTTTCAAAACACGCCTTGATGATTGATTTTTTTAATTGATTGGGCTTTCTCTTATCCTCACCACTATGCTAGTGACGCCAGCATGTAATATCTCTACAGTTATATCTACATTGTATTTTATTATTTCTTCATTGCCAGGTGTATTGCGGGTTGGTTATCCTTCATGTGCAATGATTTAGCACTTCCATGTCTTTTGGTATATATATTTTAGTTATCAACAATGCTTTTCTGTAAAAATGTACTTAACATGAATTATAGGATTTATAACCCGAAACGTTAACTTTATTTTATGATATGCATATATTTGTAGATAATGACTCGTGTTACAATATCAACATGTTAAACATTTTGAAAATGAAGTTTTTGTTTCTTATTCAACTTTTGCTAATTAGAGATGCATTCTATTTTTGAAGATGTCTGTATTAATTTCAAATTGTCGTGTTTTAAATTGTTTTTCTCAGCTTAAATAATTTTAGAAATTTGTATAGATACCCAAATTGTCTTAGTATGTATGTAAATGCAATTTAAATTCCTTGCATGATTGCCAGAAATTAACGTTTACCCGGATTTTTAAAAGCAAATATCATAATGTATATCGATTTTGCTCCTAACACTCGATCAAAAAATTAAAAAAATTATGCAAACTTTTTTATATCCTTTGCTACGATTAATATTTGGCGACCTTCAATATTCCTGCCTGTAGAGTAAAATCTGTTAATACAACATATTATTATTCTATACCTGCATTATAACTGTAAAAGCTCCTTTTCATTTCTAATTAAGAAATGATAATTCTTAGTCTATGTGATTTACCTCATTTCTTTAAATAATGGGTGAAAATATAATTCAATTTCTATTGCACTACCTACATACCTATATGGATTGCTAAATTTGTAGTTTTATGTATAGGCAATGATTGAAAAGACATTTGTATGTTTAAATTATATAGAACTGATTTTTCCATCAGATCAAAGCATAGATTTTAATTTGATTGCTTCATAACTATCATATGTATTTATATGCAATTCCTGTGCATACTTATGTGTAATGTTATAAATATAATCAATACTTTTGTAAAAATTTCTTTATAAAGCTGAAAATAAAAATATATAATTTTTAGAGATTTCGGTAATTTTGAGTGAGCCTAGCAATTAAATTAAGCTACATGTATTAAGAATTTGGTAAACATATTACTCAACCTGACTCAGCCGGACATTAATTTTGCACCAAGTACATTTTTGGTCCTTTGAATTTATTTTTAAAAATCCTGCTACCTTAACCTGCTAGCCAATTATGCGTTCTGGGAGGTTGAAGGCCATCTAAATTGTTAAACAGTATTTATTTAAAAAATACAATCTGATTTTTTTATACACCATAATATATATGTACATTATTAATAAAAAGGATTATAAGTATTGGTATTAAGCAGAATAATAAGTTACGTAAAATACATAGTAACAGAGATGAATGCAGGGATAGTCTTTGTTTTTGATGATGTCTGCGATTCTACGTGCCTAGCTGTCAACCAAGTGGCAGAAGTCGGGGTTGTCTGTGCATCTCTGGCGTTCCTAAAATTCCATTATGTTTATTTGAAATAAATGGGAATAGTGTCAAACATGCATGCGTAGGTGCTGTGTACCCCGCACATGACTTACCGTTATGTGATTGTGCTATCGTCATTTACATTGATATAGTTTCCTAAATCAATCGTATGTATTTCATTGTATTTATAGATGAATGTTCAAAAATTGCAGATTACTAAAATAACATCCATACTTTGCACTGTCATAGTAACACAATTGATTTTAGACGATACAATATTTGCTGTATAGACTAATCTTAACTTTGTTTTGTTGTTAATTATATGTACCTGCGCTAATCCTAATAAGACAGAATGCATACTCGAATAGGTAGAGCTTTCTGCTACTTATTTACTTATTTGGGGCATCGTCTACTGTAAAACACGACTATTTGAGACAGATTTTGCATTTTAACTCTATGCTACTGAAACAGAACTGAACCTTTATAAAATTTATTAATGGCTTTGAATAATAATAATAATAATAATAAGCTTTATTGGCAATTTGACAATCGCAAAAATGCATTACAAATGAATTTATAGAATTGGTATGGCTATATGTACATATATTAGATAGGTAGCTAGACAGCAAGTAGATATACTATGAGTGTAACTGATGAAATTCTGAACTTCAAATCACTATACAGCATGCATTTGAGATAAGCAGATTTCATTATAGGTGGTTTGTATTCTATCTTAGTTATAAACTTTTGTGACTTTTTGAAATATCATACTTAAAGGTAAATCATACAAAAAACAAATATTTATAATGCAGAGTTTTGTGTAAGTTTGTTTGAAGTGAAAATCAAACAAAACAATAATTCCTCGAAAGACAAGCTGATAAAATATGCTTATATTATTTAATGATTGGAAACATATTTGTTTACAATTTTAAAAGTTTTCAAATCAATTTACTGTCTCAAATCGCACTGTATATACATATATCTATACCGAAATAAATAAGAGCTTTATTCTGCAAATGACATGCGCATGTAGGTTAATCCAGTAATAGAGAATACATGAATATATAAGTGATTAATAAATAGAGTACAGCAGTACAGTTTTGTAACAGAAATAGTACCAGGCAATAATCAAGTTATTTAGAGAACATCATTCCTGGTAATGAAACATTTATTGTTGAAGTCATTTAATTTTGGCATTAACCTATTGTGGTTTATGATATGAACATATTGTTTATGAACATATTTGTTTATGATAGATGCATGCTTGTAATTGAGAATTTTGACGTTTGTGGTTTAATTGCAAATTTTTCTGATTTTAATTATGGAATTTTAATGCTCGAAATAAAGATTTGCGAGATACGTATTACTTATATAGTAGTAAATTCGTAATAGGCATTTTAAAATCTTATTTTAAATAAAATCTATTATTATTAATATTAGAATAATAATAATAATAGACTTTAGTTTGGAAAAGATTGTTTATCCAATCAACAACATTTCATCGCCATATTGATATAAATCTATTCACTTTTAAAAAATAATAAAACCCTTATATTATTATTACTATTATAAACATGGGTCTTCGAGAGCTGCAGCACTGATTCATGCTCATAATCGTATCTCTAAAATTCTTCTGGAACTTGAAGACGGTGTTGCTCTTCTAAGCCTAGACTATAAGTGAAGTATTTGACACAATATCACAACCAAACGCTCTAAATGCTCCACATATAAATTCCAAGAATGAACACTTTCTAATTACCTTCAAAGCAGGACTCAGTTTGATGCGAAGCCACATCGTCTACACGTTCAGTATCGCCAATGGTTTCGACAACATAAAATATGCTGATAACACATAACGCTTTTAAAATAGGCAAGGATTAAATGTTCTGAAGCATCTATTCAAGATTGTATCCATGGATTGTATTAATAATAATAATAATAATAATAATAATAGTTTATTTGGTATAGTAATTAATTAATATTAATACATACATTAATAATACATTAATTAA
>JAYJLU010047767.1:0-16683 GCA_036873645.1 Minona dolichovesicula | reverse complement strand
TTTTCAGTACACCTATATAGCTACGGCGCTAGGCTGTTAGTTATGAGCTAACTAGCCTATTGCCATAGGCTTAGATAATAAGCGCATATTTTTCATGAATAGGAATCGTAAATTTGACAATAGATAATAATACATATCATAAGAGAGAAAATAATCACACAAAGTATGAGGTTCCATGAGAGATTGATGCTCACAGAGTTACACACAAAGAATTTTTATTGAGGAAGAGAAGTTACAGAGATTTGTGAGGCATTCATGATTTAAACTAAACGAAGCATTTTTGGTATCATGAGTCTCATAGTTGTATTATTGTTTAAGCACCAGTTAGATATTATCAATTTCTTGAGAGCAGTAAAGTGTATCATGAGGAGAGTCAGTTTGTTTATGGCGTAGAATCATGTCGTCAGAATACTACTTGTAGAATTATTTGGATGAATGAAGTTTAAGAAAGCCTTGAAAATGCAGAAAAGTGGAGACGAAAGAACTGCGCCTTGAGGAACACCGAATGTAATACATACCACTTAGCAAGCTGCTAAAGTTGTTAAAAGAAAACAATTGTTAACTGTTGGATAGGTTGAGTATTGTAGGCAGAAACCATCAGGGATGTTAGGAGAATTAATAAGTTTGTCAAATAAGTTTCCATGATTCACAGTATCAATGCTTTAGAACAATAGAAGTTAATAATTGAGACTCAATTGGTGTCTTTTTCATCAAGTGACAAAATAACATCATCTAATATTTATTAGATGATGTTATTTTAGCTATCAATTCAGATTTCGAGGTAGTGGATGAATTGAATTTTATTTTTTATAGGTCTAACGTGTCTGTCTTTTGGGGTTCAAAGACGAAGAGGCTTGAAAATGTTATCAACATTAGATGAGGCATCAATCTTTCTTATGAAGTTATTGATATTTTCAGAGGAGTTTTCTCCTTCTGGAATGCCAATAATAATAGCAAATTGATAATTTATAGATTCATGTCTTTCCATAGTTGCTGCTTGATTGATAATCACGGACTTTAATAATCCTATTTTATTAGAATGTGTGTTAATACGCTGAATGAGGTTAACTTTATCCTGAGCATGGCAGTTAACGGTGGTTTTCAGTGACTCAATTTCAGCAGTTTGCGAATGTTTTGTGGAATAAGATCGACAATTGTAGTAGCGAGCTGCGATATCTGCTGAGAGTGTTGAGTGTCTAGCTTGCTCTCAATGTAGTTGAATTTAGCGGACAATTCCTCACGGAGAGATTCAAATGCTTCAGTCAGGTCTTTGTTTCGTATACTATATCGATCTATATTATTTTATCGCCCAAAAAGACTTAATTACTCAATAATTATAGAAGATATTGGAGGGATTCTTGATTCATAAAACAGAGCATGAAGAACTGAATTTACTATAATATAAAAATCATTGTTGGGCGCTCAATAACAAAAATTATTTACGCTCACTCCCTTTTAGGTGTTTTTACCTGTCTTTAATATAATTGAGAGCTCATTGAAAACCAGGTAAAAACACCCAAAAGTAGTGAGCGTAAATTGCATTGCATTTCTGCCTTGCATCCTGCAATGACAGAACCTCACTCCGATTCAAAGAAGTCATCCTAATTCACAAGAAATCACCGGAACTCAACAGAAAGGAAAAAATCACAGACTTTAATAACTTCATATTTTACTGATTTATTAAATTTTAACTGATTTTACTGTTTTATTGATTGATTTAGTTTATGTCAGCTTATTTACCTGTTTATTATATATGTATCAATGTTATTGCATCCATTTCAGCTTAACAACTCTCATTGCCTCTCCCATCACCTCATTAGGCAATACCATCTCACTCGCCACTATAGATTAATTCTATCAGTCAATATAATCACTAAACACCCACGCATCACACTTCATTTGTTGCATCATATTTCACTGCCTTGATTTCACGAGTTAATCTTGTAGGTAACTGTAGAGGATGTCGAACACCGAAAAGTTTTACTTTAATAAATTTGCGGCATTACGCTAAAACTTCGTGTTCTATTCTGGACCATTTCAATCGTGTGACAATATATTTGACGGATTTTTCTCAAGATCATTATTTGTAGCTTTGTTTGTCGGCATTTTAAAATAATTTAAAGAAATAGTCGTATTTCCAGTAAACTTATGAACAAGGTTAAATACAATAACAAAAAGTTTAATCCTTTTGTTTTAATCGCTAACAATTTAGTCCGTGCAGTTTAATAGGAATTGATTTGCACACGCAGTGAGTTCAATAAGTCAACTCGAATTGACACTAAATGAAAATGAATCAGTCAGTCAGTCAGTGCAGCAGATAATAACCCACAATCACCCGCAATCACCTCAGTTCACCAGTTCAGTCATTCAGTGGCTCAGTCAGAATACCACAGAATAGGTTTATCGATCGATTTTTTTCCTTCTCCTCGCAGTCCTGCATTAGCTCGCTCAATTTACAACGTTTAACATAATTTTCAATTAAAATTAATTTACATCTCTGGGATAAACATTTAGTATGAAGCTTAATTAATATCAAGGTGTAAATTTATGTACATCTTCTAAAATATCGTGTTTTCAACGAAACGATGTAAATATTCTGAAAACTTTGTAAATCTACATCTTTTAGTTGTAAAAATACATCGTTCTACTTCATTTTACATGGATTTCCTGTAAATTAACATCCTTTTTTAACAGTGTGGATTTATTTTGTTAAGGCACATTGAAAATAACTGGGGCTGTGTGGCGATAACAATAAATACACTCTCGCTCCATCTCTTTCAATTGATAATTTCACTTTGTTACTTTTTACAACACTCAGCTCTGATAAGAATGAATCACTAAATGTTATCAACAAAACTAATTCGGGTTAACACACCATAACTAATTCAATCGTTTTGATTGATAATTCGAACTGAAGACAAATATATACACAAACAGGAAGGATTGATTTACAATTACATATACAATCATAAGAATAAATGAATCCAAAAATTATCATCACAACTATGAATCGATAATAAATTTACCTTATCTGATAAATTCACATCCGCCTTATTTTCAATCAGTAACTTCACACATTCAACGTGTCCATATTCTGATGCAATATTAAGAGGGGTCTTTTCATCCTAAACACAAAAACATCAATGATCACGTTACTAAAATGAAACTATTCTTTTCTATTCTCGTCCAAATCTACCAATACACAAATATGGATTTGTGTCGATCATTAAGATCAAGTATTCTCATCAAACATACACGATCAATACGTATGTACAGTACATAAAGGACTCTTTATTGAACTTCTAGAAATTCTTTAGATAATCTTAATCTTAATAAAGAAACAAAAACTTTTTATGGATGGCTAGAATTTTCCATGTAAAGTTCAAATGATTCATAGGTTGATGGGGTACATATTTTAATGAATAAAAGCAAACGATTTAGAGTCTTTAATCCATTAATGCCCAATGATCCACATCTGGATCATGAATATAAATTAGCGGTTCATGAATAATTTTACGTGTATACCAGTAATTTTTAGCATTTTGTATCCCTGAGATACAATTGTTCTTTTATAAATGTGATTATAATACGCACGTATACTATTTCGCGGACTATTTAAATTTTTGAAAAAATCGATATTATCGCCATTTTTACATTTTGGACTTTGCTTCTACCCTATGAGAGAAAGTATTTCATAACCAATACTAGAGTGTCTGATTATGTCTATATTTATTATATAAATCATTACATTTTACAAGTATATTATAATATACGTAGTTTTAAAAATATTCTAAACTTAAAGAGTTCTGGATCATTGGGCACTAACTTTTAAACGTTTGCAGAAGTTCTAAAGGAAGAAGAATTGTGGTTAATATTAAGTAATAGGCTTTATTTTACATAATTTTGACAGACGCAAAATTTTACAAATATAATCATATGACATAGTACCTAATATGTAGGAGGAATAATTTAGTTATTGATCATTTAAAGATCTAGAAAATGAAAGTCTTTTATTAAGGGAATTGATCAGAGGCATTTTAAAACTGTGATAGCGTCTATTATTCATTACTCGACCGGCATCATCTCGGAGGATTAGATTTGTACTTAGTGGATGCGCTTGACCTTCTCGTTCGATCTTCTGTAGCAGTTGTTTATCAGCTTTTTTAACCATTTTTGGAAAATCTGCATCTATATGGCAATATCCGTGACGTATACTTTTTGATATAAAATGCTGAATTTTATTCATATGTTTTTAAATTTGTAATTTGGACTTAATTTTACCTTGTCTTTTTTATTCACATCTGCACCATGGAGAAGAAGTTGTTGCACAACATCATTATGACCCATTCTGCATCCGCTGTGGAGACCAGTCCAATCAACAACTTTCTGTAATATTTTTGCAGATCTTACAGATATTGCCAGTAATCAAATAAGTTGAAAAATAATGGGTCAGTTAGTATAAAAATAATCGAGGTTATCAAAAAGTTTCACTAACCTCACTGTCGTGAAGGATAGAAACAGAAACAAAATGGCGGTCGAGCAAAGTTATTCCAATTTGATCATATAGGACGTTTGAGAACGAGGATAAGGATAAGGATAAGGATAGGGAATATATATATACATATATACTAAAGAACAGTTATCCGATATCGTGGTCAGGTTTATTCTGTTGAAGTGAAAGCATAATATAACATTTGAGTGAAGATGCATGTTTAGGCGCGGTCTATTTCAGTTATAGAAAAGTTTGTAATAGTATCAGACATACGATATGCCGGACTAGGAGGAACATAACATCCAAATATTTTTGTTTGAGAGGAAGGGATAGCAACACATTCAATTCAACACAGCCAAAGTAAAGATTTTAGTGGGAAATTGTTGTCTAATCCAAATAATGACACCTCCCGCAATGCAGTTAGAACGATCATTTCGAAATGAAGTGTAGTTTGGGATACCAATCCTTAAGATCACTGTGTTTGTCATTTAACCACGATTCGTTGGCAATAAAGCAGTCAATTTTTCAATGTTTATCGTAGTCATATATTGTCCATTTTAGGATACACTGAACAAATGTTGGCACATAGTATAGTTCAAGGTAGACTTTGAGAGGGGCAAGCAGAGAAGAATGTAAATCTAAGCATGTGGCAGTTAGGCTAGTTAGCTCTAACAGTTATAACTAACACCCTAGCTCCTTATAGTCAACTATCAATAGGTGTGACTTGACAAAAGTAGCAATGTTTTGTCAATATTCTTCTTTAGCCCACTGTAAGCATCGAATTTCGATTTAAATGACATTTCGACATAAGAGCTATATTCAAGGGTTGTGAGTAAAATCCGTCGACCATTTTATCAATATTTGCATAGCAACCTGCCAAATATTTACTTTTTACTCAATATCCAGCATATGGCAGCAATTAGTTTCATGTATCTATACAATGTTAATGTAGTTTCATTACTTTGTATTCTTCATATTTGTTAATTGTCTGGTTGCAATTCATGCGGTTTTAAATTGCCTAGTAACAAGGTAAAATCTCGATCAAAAGTTAAATGTTGCTTAAGGTAAACTGTAAGTAATGTAATTTTAAGATTCCAAATATTGAAACAGTTTTGATGTCCGGTTGCCATGGGTACCACTATCTAGCAACGCCTTAGCAAAAGACCATTTATGGCCAATAATTTCAAAAATACATATATCAAATCGCTTTTTTATTAAACGAGAAACTAATTAGTTGTTCTACGTGAATATTTCAAATACTTATTTTGTCTGGTTGCCATGCAGGTCACTATTGCCTACCAACGGATGTAACAAATTTTTCGTTAGTTAAATTTATGTGAGGATTGTAAACGATCACTTTTGTTACCCAGATGTCACTTGGTAATTTATTACCAATAGATTAGCAACGTATGCACAATAAATAGCCAATCTTAAATAGTCAGGTGTTCATTAAATAACCGAACACGGTAGTTAAACTAATAGCCGAAAAATTCCATGTACTACATTCGAAAGCAAAATGTCAGGTTCATAATAATATGCACGCCATCATTAATGTATTGAAATTAAAATTTAATAAAATTTATTCCATTTGATTAGTAAATTATATACTTACTAAATTCATCAGAAAATAAAAAATTCAACTGATTGATAAATATTCAAACTAATAAATTAGATAGTTTGGAAACATCTGAAAACAATTCAATGAAATATTTTTAAAAACATTCTTAACTCAACAAATATTATTTCTGATTACTTTTAAGCTAACTGATAGGTTTCAGTTCTTTTGTTGGTTGAGGTAACTCTATTTTTGATTCGTTTCATCATTTATATGAAAATAAAATAATATTTGGATTACCCTGGCAGAACCGTCCAAACAAAGTCCATTCTTATTTCTTATAGTTTTCGTTTTTTTCTATAAACATATAAATATTTTTGTTATAGTTATTAAGAGAAGGAGAAATCACAATGACTAATATGAGGTTATTCAGATAGAGGAATATGCACATGATAATGTACATAGTATTTATGATGAAATAACAGAATAAATCCTAAAAGGGTATTACAGTAAAACCACACTGACTAATAGGAGATTAAAACAAATTACTTCTGCAATACTTTCCTCCGTTACCCATGGATACGACTCCTAAAATTTTTAAAACGAGCTAAATAAAAAAATCGTTACTGATATGTCAAAATGTATTGTTTTTATAATAATAAGCACCTATGTATGTGGATAATAATAATAATATCGTTTATTGAAACATTTGACAAAACCAAAAATGAGTACATGAATGCAGAGATTTGATGATAACATTAATAATAAGATAAGATAAGAAAATATTTTATTAGCGTATAGAATAAAAGTAATGATTAATAGTGATTCAAATAGATAGTAAAAGTCATAAATTAATTATACAAAGAAAACTGATTGAAAATACTAATTAAAAATGTTTTATTTTAAATATTAGAGGAAACGGCAGATTTTGGCCGGTTAGCAGGCATTATTGATGCCTATAGCAAAATAATAATAAGAAGAATGACCACGGATGAAGATGAGATGCTTTATCAAATCTCTTATCACCACTGCTAATTATACTTCCACTTATAATATTTAAAAAGTTCAATAAGACACCTAAATCATATCTCAATGATTTTATGCAGCAAGATACAGAACTGTCAATGGTTATTATCTATGTACTATATAAATAATCTTATTGCATATTCTAATACTTTTCGAAAATAATATAATGGAAAATAATCTTTATAAGTTCTCGATACCCCCTGTAGCAAAATAATATCGCTTTAAAATGATTTCATTATTCCATTAGCCAATATAGCGCCTTAGCTATCTAAGCCTGTGCCAATAGGCTGGTTAGCTCATAACTGGCCTACAACCATGCTATATATATAGGCCTTTCATGATATTCTCTCCAAATGAAAACTTAGATTTTCAAATAGATTTGTAAATAGTTTACTGAGTGCTAATGGTATAATACACACTAAAAAACGTATTTAAAAGCAATCATAAACAAAATTCTTAACAAGTAGAAAAAAACAACATATAATGTATTTTTATAAACCCGCAGAACCATTGCCTTTGTTCAGAAATGAGCTAAACTATACTGTTATTCAACATATTTTGTAATTCATACTTCAGATTTTATTAAACTGAGATTATCACACTGAGTCTATGGACGTTTTAAAATAAAAAGTTAGGTATACGTAAACCATAAACTTTTAATGCGATGTTACGAAACGCAATAAAGTGAAGATTTATTCACGACCGACAAATTGAAATGAAATAAATACTCAATCAATTGGGTGTGCATTGAAGATGGCAATAAGCTAAATAAAAAAAATTCTTTCTAGAGAGGTCGTCCCTCTCAACCAAATGATTTGAAAGTTTGCATGCTAGCAGTCATGGTAAGTACTAAGACATGGACAAAGTTGCATTATGATCGTCGGCCAAACACATCGCTAAATATGGCCGGGAAAAATAATAATCGATTTTCATGAAATTTTGTACTAAGGAATAACTCGATGGGGGACGTTAGAATTCGTAACGCATTTTTAAGTTCGTTCAGCACCGATATTGCCCTTTTCATTTTCATCGATTTTGATGAATGTTCAATTTAAAGGGAATTCATTAGTGGGAAGTAAAGATCTGTCTACCATTTTGGTGTCCGGTTGCTAAGGGTGCCTATATTGCCTAGTAACAGAGTTAGAATCACGATCAAAAAATATATTTTCTAATGTTATTGAAATTTTATTCTAGTAGGTAAGTTTACTGGAGGATTCGAAAAAACGCATCAGTTTCGATGTTTGGTTTAGTGTCCTCTTGCTATAGGCATCAATAATGGCCTACTAAACGCAAAAATCTACCGTTTCCTCTAATATTTAAAACAAAACATTTTTAATTAGTATATTTTCAAACAGTTTTCTCTGTGAAATTATGTAATTTAATATGTTGTCTTAATTTTCCTTGTTTAAGCAAACTGATTGTCTTTCAACTCTCTCTTTGGCGCTTTGGGTCGCTACAAAAATATGCTGGTGTCCAAAAATGGTCTATTTTTCGAATCTTTCTACAGAGGCCCACACGTAATAAAATGATGTGCAAGTTATGTTTCATACTAAGAAATGGACAGAATTTCATTAAAATGGGAATGGCTGAACAAAAAGTAGCTTTTTGTGGTCATACTTCTTCTTCTTATTTTTCTTTATGTTTAGCCTCATGCAAGCACCGATAATGCTTCTTAATGTTCATCGATTTTACTGAAATGTTGCACCAGGGGTAACTTTTGTGTCAAAGTCTTGATAAATCACCATTACGTATAAGATATCCAAATACCTATGTAAAATAGAAACTAAAATATCTGTTGTTTGTAATTTTAAATTAGACGGATTTCTTGAAAAAGGTCCCGTGTACAATGCGCACCAGGGGTAACTTTTGTGCCAGAGTGAAAATCAATTGTCCATATTTTGTCCGGTCACTATAAGCCCGATCAAATGATATCATAATTTACAAACTACAAATGAAATATGTATATGCAGGGAAAAAGCCTAATTATGTAGGTATATTGCGGATATTTCAAAATATTTCAGTAAATATTTCACAGTAACAATCATAATAACTCTTTATATTATCACTTACATGAGCAACTGAATCTGGATTTGCACCACACTCTAGTAAATATTTCACGATTTCAATGTTACCATGTTCTGATGCAACATACAAAGGAGTTTCTCCACACTGAAATAATAATCGCATAATAAATAAAATAGAATTGTAATTAATTTAAAGATTAAAGATTGAAAAAAACAATAAATTTCCTAGACTGTAGACAGTTAAAAAACGTTTGTAAAAATAAATTTATTTAGCGCTTAAATGAGACATTTACATTCCCAAGGAATTTACAGACATACCTATATTATGTATTAGTTAAATAAAGGAATGGATATACGCAATTCAAATAAATATTTGTCATCTCAAGTGTTATAGATGCGGTTTAGCTTATATACCTACATACATATGTGCGCTTGAAAATTGATATATATTTGTGGAAGTAGAGTTCATACAGGAATTCTGATTACTAAACGGACTTGTTCAAATAGTAGCCTCACAAATTAACCAAAGAAACTGAGGATTTTAGTGCGAATGAATGCATGTTTACAATTAGAAATGCGAAAGGATATTGCCTGTTGAAAAGAACATGGTTATCTTATCTGTACATAGATACAAATTTATTACATGAATTGGGGACGGATGGAAGAATGACAATGAATTCGAAAATATTGAAAAGCTCTGGCTCGCCGACCATCAAACCCAACAATCCAATGTGGTAATCCAATCCGCTAACATAAGTAGATCGATAGTTATTTCAGATGACCTTTGGAGATTTTACCTGACGCAGTTAAATCGATTGCTCATTTAGAGGTGGCGCGATGAACGAATATGTCGACTGAAGAACAGTTACTTTTATCGAAAATATCCATATCTCCACATCAAACACACATGTGTCCTGTTCATCTGTGACTAAGGAAATTGATTGTTACTATTGCAAAACAAAAGATCACATCATTAAGAGATATTCTGAATTGAAATGTTTTTTTTCATGTCATGGATACACCAATTAGCATAATTCTTGGTGTGGATAGTTTAGACAAAATTCTAAAACTTTCAGGTAATGGTAGAACATATGATTTTGTAAATGTTTTTATGGATTCTAATAGCTCTAGTTTTTTGACCAATTGACTAATTGATAATAAGCCCATTGTTGTTCGACCTTAGAGAAAGATTACACTAGAATGGAAGAGAGTGAAATTATGGCAGATGTTATAGAAATGTTACAATCCGATATTATATAGCCTAGTAGATCACCATGATCATTCCCAGTCATTCGTGTTACAGAAATGGATGGTATTAAACGTGTTGCAGTTGACTTTAGAAAAATTAAATTATGTTGTTCAGTCAGATAAGTTTAGAATCAATTACTTATTCACTTACATCATGAGCCAAATCCATATCCGCTTTTTTTCCAATCAGTAGCTTTACACACTCAAAATGATTATTTTGGGAGGCACAATATATGGGACTAGTACCATCCTAAAAGTTAAAAATGTATTATAATTAAACATAATTATATTCTGAGCAGTAAGAATTGTAATTAGAAAAAAATGATGGGTCAGAATTTACTAATCTTATTCTTATACATTGAAGACATAAAAAATCTTAAAATACGGCATCTCAACCTGACTTACCAAAAAGTGACAATGAATTGCTACATTAGTCAAAGTGAATACAAAAATACGAAGTTCCCCTCTTTATTATCAAGAAACTGTGTTTAAATATTACTTTTATAATAATATATATTAAATATTTCTACTGTTTTAACATAAAAAGAGTAATTCTTTAATTCCAAATACCTTTTTAAGATATGTCCTGACTTTAGTTTGCATGCTAGTGTTAAAGGTTGTTTTGTTTTTAACCCTTCTTGTCTATATTAAAGGCATTGATGATACGTAGATTCTTTGGATATTTGTTACTAGCTCATAGTTTATTTTAAAATGAACAACATTCTATTTATTTCTTTATTATAAGTATCTAAGCCTATAGCAATAGGCTAGTTAGCTCATAACTAACAGCCGAGCGCCGTAGCTACATATATACATAGGTGCTGAAAATGGTCGATTTTTCGAATCTCTCTATAGAGGCCCCAAATTATCGAAATGATTTGAAAATTTGTATGCAAGGTGTCATGTGTCATACTAAGACATGGACAAAATTTCTTTAATATCGGTCAACGAGTTCAAAATATATGGATGGACAAAATTCGCATTTTTTCGTCATTCTTCTTCTTCTTCATCTTCTTCTTATTCTTCAGCCTCATGTAAGCACCGATAATGCCCTCTTAATGTTCATCAATCTTAATGAAAATTTGCACCTAGTGGTAACTTGCCTGTCTGAATAAGAATCCGTTGTCCCGAATGATGTTGTAATAGCTGTTCTGAGATTTTTAAATCTTTCCTCGCAATTTTTACAGATTTCTTTCAGCAATAGCATATTAAGGTCGATGCTTTCAGTCGTATGCCGTATTGTAACATTATTTTTAGAGGTTATTTCCACTATTTTACCTTTTATCGTTGCGTTTTCTAATTTTATTCTGGATAAATTGGTGACTTTGATTTTAAGTTTTGTTTTTTCTTGTTTGCATATTTCTAAATCGTCTTGTATCTTCGTTATTTTACTATTGTCTTAAGATGAGACAAAAAAAGAATTATTTGTTCTTGTCATATCAGTTACAGTATTTGCTGCGTGTGTATGTATATTTCTGCTTCCAAGCCCATGCAAAACCCGTCCGGTCTTCGTGCAAGTTCTCCCATAATTTTCGATTATGCTTTTGACAAGTGATACAATTTTGTGAGAAAAATAGAAGTTATGTAAATCGCTGAGTATTCTGTCGACGGAATATCGTTTCAATTGCATCAAGTTGATTATCAATGGAAGCAGATTTCAACAGGGTTTCATTTCCGTCGCTAATAGGTTTTGCTCCATCTTTACGGATTGACTTTGTCAATTATATTGCTCTTACCAACATTTTTTGTACCCATATATTTTTTATGGGGTTTAGTCAAAGAAGTCTGTAATTCAACATGTAATAATTAAAATAACTAAATTCGATCATTGGATCATTTTAATATATGTATGTATAATTTATGCTGAAAATATCTGATTGTAACCATGTCGAAGTGAAAACACAGGTAAATCTCCATTATGCATTATATGCAAGATATGCATATTGAAAATAGATATTTAAATATCTGTTTTTTGTAATTTCATACAGAAAGAATACTTATCAATTAACAATCGCTCCCTATCAATCCATAATTCCTTACTTTGGATGATAAATTCACATCCGCTTTGTTTTCAATCAGTAACTTCACACATTCAGCATGACCATGTAGTGATGCAATAAATAGAGGAGTCACTCCATCCTAAACACAAACACATGAACAATAGGTGTAAATTGATTATGACTAAAATGACAACAATTCCTTCATATTCCCAATCCATGTCTGAAGAATTTACACTTACATTTCATACACGATAAATATATTACTTTATAAAATTTCCGCAGAAAATATCTGATTGTAAACATGCCGAAATACAAAGCCTCACCATTACGTATCCATAGATATCCATAGATATCCATATGTTAAATAGACACTAAAATATCTGTTGTTTGTCATTTTAAATTAGACGGATTTCTTGAAAAAGGTCCTGTACAATGCGTGTAGATATATTTTAGGTAAAAGTTAGGAATCACGTTTTTTAACATAATTAGAGTATGCCGAGTTCGACCTTCTAAATAAATAAACAAAATGGCCACGTCAAATTATCAAATTATCAAATTATTTGAATAAGAATATTTGTGTTTGTTGTTAATTAATCCAAATAAATAATTTAGTTGTAACTATTTTATCCTAACGTGCAACTTAAGTATCTAATATGGTGACAATTTTTCATACGACATATACAAATAATAATAATAATAGTCGCCTTATTTTCTGTATGCGCAATACATAATAATATAAAATTCATAATACTGTCTAGCAAAAATATTTTTCATTGCTTAGTGAGATAGATTATGATATAAAAATTACATTGTAAATACACAAATTATTGTTCTATCAAGAGAGGTATTTTCACATAAATTAATTATTATGAATTTTATATCATTAAAAGAGCTTAATGATTAATGTCCGCCATTGAATTTTTGTCGTCATGACAATTTGAAATTCAAAAATTTATAATGATAGAGATAGGATTTTCTGTCACTTGGTAGGAAAATATCGATATCGAATATCTCGATATCGAATATCTAGTATCGAGAGTGGGAACTCTGCTGTGCTCTATTTTTTATTCCTTGGTATTATTGTTTGTACTACATTTGTATTTGTATTACTAATCAATTTTAATTTTTAATACCTAAATAAAAATGAATGAATGAATGAATCGAACGAACTCAGTATACTCTAATTATGTTTAAAAATGTGTTTCCCAACTTGTTTGCATTTTTCAGATATTCGTCTAGTCTATTTCATAGAAAACTCCTCAATTCAGTCAAACACATTCACTCCTTTTCAATGGAATGTCTTATTCATATGGAAAATATTTACAATCACCGAAGAGAAATGAATACAATAAATATTATCACTCGATAATTTACATACTTTAGCTGATAAATTTACATCCGCTTTATTTTCAATCAGTAACTTCATACATTTAGCATTTCCATGTAGTGATGCAATAATTAAAGGAGTCACTCCATCCTAGACACAAACACTTGAATAATAATATCTAATAGTAAAATAGTAAAAAGAAAATAATAGTAAAAAATAATAATAATAATAAAATACATAATAGCTAAAGTGACCACAAGTCCTTCCTTTTCACAACCACATCTATTAATACAAAATTCTGTTCATTTTTTTAAAGCAATATAAATTATATTGTAATATTTTAATGCCTACAGAAGCATTCTAGGGTATCGAATTTCAAAATATTAGATAGTTTGACGGGCTACTCTGATCTTGTAGCCATGACCACACAGGTTACGTTAAATAACCTCTCCTGCTGCAGACAACGCTACGCACCTGATAATCTATTTTAATATTTATATCGATTATTAAGATGATTGTATATTATACTCATCGGCAACGCATGATACATATATTACTGGGATAATCATTATGACCAATTTGAATCAAAAAGTAAAGAAGATCAAAATTAGACAACCTGTCTAACAAACATTTCACAACACTAATTACAATTCAACACAATAAAAAATCATTTCACCTCCACTAGGAAATACTGTCACCTTCACTGCCGTAATGTATTAAGTTTGCTAATTCAAGTTTTTGTCAAGAAACTGTATCTCCCAATAAACAAGATCACTGGCAAGTCAATGTACTATTAATATCGATTAAACAAAATATGCTGGTTTGATTTATTTAGATTGGGTATGAAATATAATTGATAGGTCTACTCACTGGTCTTTGAATGTTTACAGATGCTCCGTTCTCAATTAATATTCCAGCCACATTTGTGTGTCCATTAAAACAAGCAGCATCAAGAGGGCTCTGACCGACAACCTATTTTAATTGAAATGAAAACACTAATGTTAAAACTACAGTTTAATGCTGACTCCATATAAAAAAAATAATAACTATAATTATTCATTTATAGAGCTTTTGCCTTCGGCGTCTTCAGTAAATTTATTTAATAAACAATAAACATAAAACAAAACTTGTTAATTAAATATATTTACTGAAGACGTAATTAGCGCTTAAGTGTTTACCAACGCTTTATTAGATGTATATTGATGCTTTTATAGGTGTTTATCAACGCTTTTGATAATTCATAGTTGTTTTAGTCAATATACGCGATAGAGAGATATTCTATTCATCAATGTTTTTATTATAATGAAGAATTATAGTTTTTCATAAAGGTAAATATTTTATTATTAGAAAGTATTACATTTATCAAACATATTATACAAAATAATATATTAAATCCGTTATAATTAGATAAAATAATCATAAAGTTTGCTTTACCGTGATTGTCTCATAAAGTTCTCATAATAACTATGGTTACTTTTGGCTGTGTTGGATGAAGGATTCTTCCTTTCAACGTGATCGCTCTCTTCATCACCATCATCATTCTCATCGTTAGAGGTTTCACAATTATCATCATCTCTTCATTCTCTTTGTCAGAGTTTTCATTATTATCATCTTCATCACTTTCATTTAAATAATCAGCTATTTGCGATATTATCAAATCGTTATGTTGTCAAATTGCATTTTTATACACACACTCAGGATCTACATTCAGTTCTTCTGCATCCATGTCAGAAATCGTATCTTTTATTCTATTAAAGAGGTGATCTTCATCATGATAAACGGTTTTATCTAATTTTTACGGAATTATTAATACATTTCCTTTCTTTTCTTCCATGTTTTCGTTGTTGCTCATTTCGTTGTCGCTCATGTTCAGCAATTTGAATAATTCAGTTTTATAAATAGTTTTATATCACTATGTTTATAAGCTTTAAAGGACTTTTTAATACGTCTATATACTTATCAGAAGATAAGTCTCTATTACACTCTAAATATTCCTTTATGACTTTTTCTTCTATATTTATGTGTGGGTATTCTTCTTTAAAATATTCCAAATGTGATTCTACTTTTTATGAAAAGTTTTAAAATATCTCGAATAAATGAATATTTTTTCGTGTTCGTTTGGAATAGGTATAATTAATATATTTACAATTAATTCCTAAACAGCGTATCTGACAATCGTAGTACTTTCAAGAAGTCCGTCAAATTTACCTGTAGCAATAGCAAATATACATAGTATGGCCGCCCCAGAATCAAACCCTGAGATACACCAGATGTCACTACGCGGGCAACACCAACTGTGTCGCCGTATTTAACTCTTTGGTTACGCCAATTAGCGCATTGTCGCTTATAGACTCTTTTCACAGCGCACAGGGGTTTACCAACGCTTAATTTGATGCATATTGGTGTTTTTAGGTGCATTCAACGCTTTTGATAATTCATATTTGTGTTTGTCTGTGAGGAATGTCAACGATGAATACTGTCAAATATTGTCATATAATACATATCTCTCTATCAAAACAACTAAAAAGACAAAAAGACCAAAACAAGTATGAATTATCAAAAGGGTTGATATGCACCTAAAAAGCACTAGTAGCTATGCATCCAATAAAGCGTTGGTAAACGCCTGTGCCCCGCGGAAATAGTCGATAAGCGCCTATGCGTTAATTGGTGCTTGGTGAAAAGCGTCGAAAGCCGCCTGGTCGCCGTAAAAGCGTTTACATGAGCTGTATAGGAAGGTTATAAACGATATGTGTATATAGGGTTAAATATACCTAATCATGAAATCAGGCGCGTGTTTTATCGTGATTCTATTTTGAAGCCTGAATCTATAAAGGAATATGTATATTGTTTTATTAAATAAACTCCCACACATAAATATAGAACCTCTGGCAAACCTCTGAGTGTTTAAATAACGCCCATACTGAACAAGTCAACTTTCAAATGCATGTCAACCACATAGCTATTATGTCTGATGAGAGAAATCTGATTCTAAACGAATGTAAATGTGAAGA
>JAYJLU010046656.1:0-16727 GCA_036873645.1 Minona dolichovesicula | reverse complement strand
GAGGAAGAACACTGTAGCCCTGCTGGGGAAATTTGCAGCAGCTTCAAGTCAGAGATCATAGCCATTAATAAGGGACTTGAGATTGTCAACAGTAAGAGTAATATAATAAACGCTGTGATTTTCACAGACAGCCAATCGTCAGTCAAAAAGCTAGAAGAAGGACATAGAGTCAAGCAGTCAAAGAAATCCAATGAAATCTGGCAAAATATCAGAACGCTCAAGATCAAAGGCTGTGAAATAACTATCCAATGGATCCCGGGCCACTCCAACATCAAAGGAAACGAGCGGGTTGACTCTATTGCTAAAAAAGCAACTAAAATGTCCCAAGACGATATCGAAATTGACCTAACAACAGTTAAAGCGACTATCACCAGGAAGGTTGAAAAGAGCTGGCGAAGCAAGAATGTTCACTACAAATGGCTGCCGAACAACAAGCTGGAGAGAAGCTACACAAGGAAAGAAAGAACCTTGATGGCACAGATCAGAACCGGGCACAGTACCATCATAAAGAAATACCAGCAAAGAATTGGCATGACAAATGATGCAATATGTGAGCGGTGTGGCCTTGATGAAGAAGATGCAGATCATTTGCTGTACAATTGTCCTGCAACAAGCCATATAAGAAGAGAAGTCCTGGGACAAAGTTTCTTTCCGAGAGGATCCATTATCAGTACAGCAGACCTCAATCAATTCCTAAGGAAGTTGGGCCGCCTGTAGGAGCAGCCTACGAGCATGCATCAGCAAGCGGGACATGAAACAACAACAACACGGCTTCCCCTCCTTCTGTAACAGACCTAACTCTCAATTCAAGCGCCTTAACAGCATTGAACACGGAGCCGCGCGCACCATTGGCACTCCCTTATCATTGACCATAGCTTCACTACAGACAGCGAAGTAATTCCACAAGGATGACCACCTATTGCACGATCTCATCCCTCCAACCAGGCCACTTCATATGACGTCACTCCTGCATTACTTTCTGTTCTACAGAAAGACCTATAACCTCCTTATTAAAATACTCTCAGTCTCATTAAATAGTCATGTTCATCATTTTACATAGTTCGTCTATAGTCACGTAGTGTATGCTGCCACGTTTTTTTGTTTTTTTACTCTTTCTACTTATTGTTATGTACAGCAGTATCACCGATTATGTTTGTGATTCAAATATTGCCATATTATATTATTATTTTACACTTTAAATTCGAGGATTATTTAAATTACAAATGGCATAATATTAAAAACTCTATTCGACCACTACAAGAGTAAAATCAAACAAGAGATTTCTACAGCTAAGCTGAACTGGGCAAATAAACTATCCAAGTGTGAACCAAATGGTCTATTCCAGTGTGTGTTCCAGAGACCATTTGGTTACAAATCCAAATGTTCTCTGGAACACACTAAAACAAATAAAAGGGTGCAGCACAAATTCAATCGATTCCGGTTTTAAAAATATCAACAGAAACAGCAAATGAAAGAAACTCGAACTTCACATCTACTTTCAACAATCCCGATAGCTCTCTCGATCTATCTACCATTGTGGATGATAACTGATAACTGGCTACCGTTTTTCACCTCCGCTGACATTGAACGCTCACTCTCCAATCTTTCCAAAACGGCGAAAGGAAACTATGGGGTATCTTATGTTTTACTCAAAAACGCTGCAGATATTCTGGCCGAACCAATTACCCATCTGTTCTACACCTCTCTGTACCCGGAAAGTACCTTCAAAGTGGAAATCATCCGATATCATTCAAATTCCCAAATAGAATCCCAATATAAATAATCTTTGGCCATTTCTCTCCTTCCCATCATCAGCAAGATCCTCGAAAAGATAATTCTAAAAGACATTAAATCGTCTCTTCTTAAAAATTACGATGATTCACAGTTTGGATTCAGACCAAACTCATCTACCACTTGTGCAGCTATTGATATTCATGACAATATAACAACACGTTTAGACAAAAAAGACACTCAATGTGTTATTATAACTAGTTTTGATGTGTCTAAAGCGTTTGACAAAGTTTCCCACAACAAACTTACTAAATTCCTACTCTCGCTAGATATTCACCCTGGTTTTACTCTCTGGATCTATGATTATCTCAAAAATCGTCGACAAAGAATCAAATTTCACCAACAATATAGTGACTACTCCGTCGTCTCTTCTGTTGTCCCTCAAGGTGCCTGTCTGTCACCATATCTGTTTGCCTTGTTTGAATCAGATCTTCAACCAGTCCACCAACATACTGATTAAATTTGCCGATGACTTTAACATTATACATTCCACAAATACAGACATAAATGTAGATCATGTTCTCACAGAAATCAACAACATCTCGAGCTGGTGCAAAATCAATGACTTATGCTTAAATAACCGCAAAACTAAAAAGTTAATTATCTCCTTCAAAAATCTGTTTCATCTGCCTCAAATTAATATTGAATCTTCAGATGAATTAAGAATTCTTGGCGTCAATTTTGATAACAAACTGACTTGGAACAATTGAACCACATCAATAAAATTATAAAATCTTCCTCCAGGAAAATCCATGTACTACGCATTCTCAAACCCATATTTTCTAAAAAAGGTTTAATGGAAATTTACAAATCAACAATAAGGTCCGTTCTAGAATACTCGTGTCCGGTTTTCGTGGGCTTAATTGGGAAACTGAGAAATAAACTCGAAGCTATTCAAAAAAGATGCCACAGATTAATCTGTGGTCCCAGTTGCCAGGACAACTGCTTATCTTCTCTATCTCAACGCCGAGACGTGTTGAGCAAGAAACTTTTTTTAAATAGTACAAAACATACATAAACTTTGCCCGAAAAGACTTCATTCAAGTCAATTTAATATTTAATCGTAGACTGCAATTCTTTTTTCCCGTACACATCTCTTTTAATTAATAAAAATAGATATGTTGCCTTTTTTCCCTCTTAAATCTCATAATTTTTAATATTCTTTTTCAAAACTTTTTTCACTGCTGTTGGTAAATGTGTTCACTATATGCATTTCTGTAAATTATGTTCAAACCAATGTTTTACTGAAATTGTCTCGATTCCCTTTTATTAATAAATATACATATACATACGATTATGATTCATAATGAAACTTTTGTGAAATGCTTCATCATCTAATCAGTTTATTTATGAGATTAAAAGTTAGTTGCAATGAGCTTCTGAAAACATTTCCGTAAATATAACAACATATTCGTGTTTAATGAGCTTTCCGTTTGCTCTTGTGACTTGTTGGAGAATCAAATTCATAGAAGAGAGTGAAAGTTACACATGAAATAGTCAGTTTTTTTAAAAGATCAACATTCCAAACCTACCTATTGTAAATAGAAAACATCCTCGCGCATAAATCAATAGAAAATATTTTAGGAAAGTTAAATCAAGCGAACGATTAATTTTCATTGGTATAATGGAATAATAAATTTAGAATACGGATCGAAAATGATCATCATCATCATAGATGGAATAAATGCAAATTCTAACATTCTATGAAACTTCGATTTAAAAAAAGAAACAATTTAAGTGACAAAAATAATAAATCGTGGGGTTTTAGTCAGAAGGTTTATGATTTTGATAACGTGATGGTGAGACGAAATGAATTCAGAAAAAGCCATTAGCTATTTGATAGAGTAGAGAAATGAATTAAATTATGCATCACACATCAGATAGATCAGATAGCAGCTGACCGCCAATAATACTATTAATTTGACCGTAATTTTCTGCACACAGCACAATAGAATGTTTGAAGAGATCCAACAACAATGGATTATTTTCCGAGAGGAGTCGTGTGAAAATCAAAATATACTGTATGAAAAGCATTAGCAGTGAATCGATATAGATTTACATAGATAGATGAGAGTTGCAATCCCCTAAATTATCAATAATTAATCACAATGACAATAGGAAGAAACATTGATGCAACACAAACTAATACCATTTCCCTTTCATTGAATGTATTATAAATATTCATAAAGAAACTGACAATAGGAAGAGGAATTCATTTTGATAAAACACATAATACATATAGATAAGACCATAGAGTATATGCAGAGTTGTCACTCTTTCTAGTAGGTATATCGTATATTTGTATATCGATTTTGAAGTACCAAGTGACAGAAAATCCTATTTCCAGCATTATAAATTGGCAAAGTTAAAATTATCATAGCGACAAAACACAATGGTCGATTTTAACAATTCTTTTACCAAATTAAAGTACAAAAGAGCACTTTCTAATTAT
The DNA here is from genome assembly GCA_036873645.1 of Minona dolichovesicula. NCBI lineage: Eukaryota > Metazoa > Platyhelminthes > Proseriata > Monocelididae > Minona > Minona dolichovesicula. The sequence goes on along the minus strand of JAYJLU010046656.1, from coordinate 12,484 downwards.
ATAAAATATTATTATAAAGAATATAGCAAAATTAGAGTAATAAAATTGATTGAAATTGATGGTAAATTCTTCTTGGTACTGTGGACCACTTCCTTGTTTTTTCAAGTTTATTTGGAGAGAGTTGTTTTGGCCCAGTTAAATAGGTGATTAATTTCATTCTGAAGGTAGTCTTCGTTATCGGAGCGAATAAGGTGAGATAAGGTGATTTCATCTACATATTTAGTTATTATTATCGTGTTGGAGTAGATCGGTTTACATTATTTATTTGCAGTAATCCACCGTCGCCGCACGCAAACTTGCAAGAGGATTCAAGAGACGAAAAGGAGAGAAGTCAACTCGTACTATCGCTATGCTCTATATGCACAAACATAATCAAACCAACCGAGACATCGAATAATGAAATTTTCTATTGCTAAACCTTAGTCGCGCGAAGTCACGCTTAAAATATCATTGGCCAGCTGGTAATCGTTCCACTAAATCCAATCCAGATGAAATGTCAAACATGTTAATATTACACAATACTAATGAACTTGATCTTTTCATTAATACCCTAAATGTTGGGGCATAGCTCAATTGCATAATTTTAATAAAGAGATAAATTTGAATTTAATTGATATAATTGGTTTGTCCAAACATGATACATAGCCAGATTATATCAGCAATTATATACATATTTGCATCCGTCATCTTTATGGAGTCCCTATTTTCCTGATTCATGTCAACTAATTTTTTTATTAAAGTATCTATTCAAAATTTGGCTATTTTAAAAAGAAAAGAATTTTACATGTCTCTTTACAAATAATTTTATCTTCAATTAAAATACCCGACTTACTGTAGTTTCCACTTTTTCGCCATTAACATAGACATCTAATGTGTCTTTTTCTAAAATAAATTCATAAAAGAAAACACTGTTGTGGTAAAAATTATATCTGAGTTGATACATATGTAAATATTCATACGAATTTCAAGATTCAAAAATGATACAGAGGATGAACACATTCAATATAACTGTGGAGTTTGTAGACTAAATATAATTTTAATTGATGCTGAATTATATATATATGTCTATGATTTTGGGGCAATAATTATCTAGAAAGTTAGTCTGTATACAGTTATGTAGGTTCCTCCATATATATATATATATATATGGTTAGGTTAAAATATTAAAAATAGGGATGACAGCGACGAAAGTTTCTCTATTGGAAATCATAATGGATTCATGTTGTACACTAATTTCATCTCATTCGTTAACCAATAATAATAAAGTAAATACTTCAAACAAAGTATAATAATAATTAATAAAAATGAAAAATTTAGTATGTCTACAAATGACAAAAAATGATTATAATCTTAATAAAAAACATCGAGGCTGAAAACTATGTTAATATCACAAACTGTAGTTTGAATCTATTTGATTAAAATATAAAAATATTCAATAAAAAATAGATGAATATTAAATTTTGATACATTGTTTATTTTATGAAGGGGAGTAATAATAAACAATAACAGTTACAATTAAGAAATACATGATCACATCAAATTCACCTCTAGTAACTCAATTAGCATAGCAACAATAAGCATTAATAAATATTCTTTAATCATTCACCTAGAATAATTCTGTTGAGAGTGCTGAATTTAGCAAACAGCCAGCATTGTAAAATCTTTGATTGCGCCTCTGTAAATTTCTCCAAAGGTCTGCCATTCACTTCTAAACTGTATTGATAAGCGAATGACTCTCCTACATCAACATGTATAATGCAATGCATGCTTGAAACATCAAATGTCTCTGTACCAACAAGTTTGAATTGAAAATCAACACGACGAATTTCCTATAAAATATTATAGAAACAAAAGTATTTCAGATGAAAGGTAAATGGATATTTATTTAAGAGTGTTAAATTATATTTATTAGAAAAAGTAAAACAAACAAGTAAAACCCATATAATCCTAACTTTTTATTTGCCTCCTATAAATACTGAAAACGAATACATCAAGATGTATATGTTTCTAATAATAAAAATATTAGAAACTAAAATGGCTTATTGGCTCAAATAACTAATATGATTTAGTATGAAGATTGCCTTAGTGATTGCTTATTCATGCCTTAGAGTAATGTTCCTAAATACATTGAGATAATTCAGAGAAATTTTATTCTATTTTCATTTAGAAGATAGATATTTTATATTTTTACCATTAAAATTAATTAATAATTAATATATAGTTAAGGTACAATAAGTTAGCCCTAAAGACTAAAGGTACATTGCTTTCATTAGCATTTACTTTTGATAGTGATTCTTAATTCCTGTTAATATTGAATATACATACAAATATAGATATAATACCTATACAAATATTACCTTTCCATTTACATATATCACACGCTTTCCACTGGTAGTACCATGCTCAAATTCTATTATATAAATACAACCAGAAAGTGGAACTTCCCACCTGGCAACCAAATCATTAGGATTGCAATTAGGATTGGCCAATGCCATTACTGATTGAAATCTAAAATATGAAAATATGGAAAATATTAGGAAATGTTTGTGAAATACTATACTTTCAATTCCTATAACAAACAGTAACAAAAGATTTTATTTTGGCTATAAAAATTATTTATGCATTTGTATCAATCCTTATAAAAAATTAAATAAATGTGAAATAGCACTATTCCACATTTTATTTCAAAGAGTACTTATCCAGGATTAGAACTCTTGATCCTTGGATTGGTGGCTAAACATTCTAACCATTTGGCTAGCACTCTCTACAAGAGCACTGGCTGAGAGTTCTAACCCTGGCTAAGTATTCTCAGGAATGAAATGTTGAATAGCACTATATAGAGGTTGTGTTTTATATACCCCTGGATAAAAGTAACCATATACTGAATAAATACTCACGAAATATAGATTAAATCTGTTCATAATTTTATCAACATTAAAATAAGTCCTTGAACTCTTGCTAATTGATAACTGGGACTCCGTCCAACATATCTAGGCTAATGTAATTTCAATATTTCTCCGGATCTCAGTGATATATATAAAATGTTTGAACCAATTTCCCCTGCGTGAAGGGGACGATCCCGACCATAACTAAGATATAATCGTAGCTATATATTGACTCTACACACCATTTTTGTGCAGCACACATGCAAATTTACTCAAAACTATGCATATAGAATGCACTATGCAATAACTATATTCTTTGAAATGATTGTGTTTAAGTGGATAGATATTGATTCAATAAATTTTAATTGTTTCCAATCTGTAAAATAAGGTTATCATATTTTTATCATAAAGTTAAACCTATATAGGTGTTTATATATTCAGTGTATGTAAATTTACCATTTTTTACAATAGCCCAGTTTATTCGTCCAGTTACTGGATATATAGCCCATTGTTTTATTTATCCGGTTAGCCTACCAAATTTATCGCGCAATTTACAATTTCTATTCCTGGAGATATAGCCCACAGTTTATTCGTCCAGTTACCGGAGATATAGCCAAAAGTATATCTATCTGGTTACCTGAACTATATTCAACTTTCATGGGAGTTCTATCAAATCTATAGGAATTTTCCACTAATACAATAGAGAGCTCACACACTCATAAGACACATTCAAAGATTTCAGATATGATTAATAGAAAAAGAGATAAAATATATTATTAAATCTGACCTTCCTAAAATTGAACAGAAATTGGGGAAATCTAGCAGATTAGGGAAATTTGAAATGCTATTGACAAACTGATTCAGATATAGCTTATATTTTCTTCTTTCTATTCTATAATTACAACTAATAAATACATAACAAAATTTGATTAAAATTTGTTTTTAATATTTACAATATGTAATTCTGCGAATTGCAAATTATTAAGAGATTTAAATTATTATTTCTATTGTAAATTAAAATTTTAAAACATATAATGAGATTAAACAATTTATTTTCTCAAGGTAAAAAAAGATGTTATGTGAATGCTGTTTATCAATAATGTCATTAAAAAAATATTTTTGATACTTCACCTGTAAGTTGTTATCGACAAAAAGAAATCCATATTGAACAATAAAATTCAAATACTAATGATTTCTTTGTAGCTTGATTCTTTCAAATTGTATCTATTAATTCATTTTAAATATGATGCTACTTTGTTTTAACGTGTTACATAAATCACTATAGTAACCCAGATTTATTAATAACGCTTAGTTTGATTTAGTAAAAATGAATAACCTGGACGGTTCATTGCCACCTATATGTCGATCTCGTACACCACAGACTAGAGAAATGAGACTTGAAGATTTAGATGCGATTTCGCAATCTCCAACAAGCAGCAAACGTTATCTGGTTGAAGTAATTTTAACTTGACTAGACTATATTTCTGCACACATAAATTTCTTTAACAAGTGTGACTTTAATTTCTAATAGATAATAAGTTTTAAGTTCTAATAGAGATTACGTAAACTCATATACCTGCTTCAGGGTGTTTTAAATTTTTACAATATTGTAAATCTTTACAATGTTTTTCATCATTTTAAATCTAAATTATTTTGTATATTTCCTAAAATCAGCAAATTTATATCTTTTAATGCACTTGAGATGCATATGATATAAATGAGCATTAAGTTTAAGATTAGATATAGAAATAATATTATATGTCATAATGCATTATTATTTGTTATAACTAAAACCATAGTCCAATAACTTACTTTCAATAATTTTTAGCATAAGTGACAAGTTCATTCTTTTGAATATTATTCTTACTTTGATTTCATTGCAAATATTCTAATCATTATACTCTTCACTTTTTCTTCATGAATGCAGATCTGACTTTCCATAGTTCAGAAATTAACTAATTTATAAATATAATAGTAAATAAATAAAATAATATTATAATCTTTTAAATATTAAAAATGAAAGAATTCCTTACATTGAATAGATTAAATATAAAATGTGCCAAAATTATTGTCATTATAAATATTTAGGATTTACATGCTAATTATTTTTATAATTTTATGTACACATAAACTTATTTTATGATTTTGTGGTTAGAGCATGAATTAAAGAATCTTTTAGATTTGTTTGAAAATATTCTATGAAGACAAAAATAATCTTTAAAATAGAGACTCATTTGTGTACTTTTAAATATCTATTAGCAATATCCGCTGTTTGTATCAAATACCTATCCTATTAATTAAAGTAATTTATTAAATTTGAGAAAAGTTGAAAGCTTATCTATTAATAATTAGCTAATTTTTTCTTTGGTAAACTTATTAGAGACTAAATGCCTATCTTTCAAACATATGTATTTGTTCAAACTCAAATAAGTTCCTGGGAAGAACAAAACTAATCCCATATTAAATAAATTGTTGGAGATATTGTGTTCTAGATTTGGTAGTTTCCCTTTGATCAGTATTTTAGATGATTGAAAAAGTTTTTTTTTAAATAATATATAAGACTTATACAACATTTTTTATTATAAACCAGACAAAAACTGTCAATATTTAAATTTTATATTTATTCAGAGGTGATATCTGAAGTATCTATTAAAGATCTTGCTATTGAACATTGAAATTAGAGTCAAATATTATAACACAATATGTCTCTCTTGTTAGTTAGTTTTGATAAATTCAATATGTTAAATTTTTAGCTGTGCTAGTATCTTGAAAGGACTAGGTAATCCATTTAAACAAAAACATAAATAATGTTTTGTATGTTTTTCAAATATTAAGTGCATTTATATTTATATGTATATAAGTTCAAATTTGTTATTGATTGTCAAATATTTTAAATTTCAGAAAACATATTAATTAAGGAAAGAGCATTGTAGTAATTTTATTAAGGGGTCCCGGAAAAATTAATAGTCAGACATATTAGCGTCGGACGACGTTAGGGTGGATGTTTAAGTTAAATATAAAAAGGTATTAATTAATAGCATTTTGTTTTTTTATATTCTATAGGTAAAAGCATATGTATAGAATAATTTTTAGTAATTATGTAGCTATTTAAAATTAAAAACTCCAAAATAATATCTTTAAAATGAAGTTTAGAATATTAGGATCAGATTATAGTTTCGCTGCATACAGACTAAATGAAAATGTTGTACAATGTTTTAAATAAATACACATTGGTTAAAAAGTAGGTATCTATGCACCTAGTAAGATTTTTACAATACCTTGTATGGAGAAAAGGTTAAAGAGAAAAACTACAAAAGAGCAAAATTATATCTGATCAACATTCTAAACTTCATTTTTCTAATATATTAAATTAGTCAATTCTAAAAATAATAATAAATCGATTTCTTTATTAAAGTTGAGTTTCTAGACCCCCTCCCCCCTACCTTGCATACATAATAAATAAATTACCCCAGGCAACTGACGCTGATCGAATTGGCCACCCAGTCTAAACTGTAGAATTTATTTTTGGTCATAAGGCATACAAAATGCAATCCGACGTTAAGCTGGGGTAGGTTTTGTGGTAGGTAGGTGGTTTTTAGTCTTAACGTCGTCCGACGCTAGCTAATATGTCCGACTATTAATTTTTCCGGGACCCCTAATGTAAATTATTATTTTATGATTGTTTTCATCTTTTTATATAAACTGGTTTGATAAATAATTTGATTGATTATTACAAAGCCTTCCTACTGAATTGCCACCATTAATACTTGCATGTAAGCCTGAATAAAATTTTAAGTGTAATATGTTAAGAGGATCAAATATGGTTTCTGTGAATCAGATACAGTTGATCAGCTCAAAAGCTGCATCTACATTATTTAATTCGATTTGATTCGATTCGATTTTATATCGAATAAATGTTCTATCAGATTTTCTAAAAATAGTTTCAAGTTGTAAATCGAAAATATAATCGAAATTTTCTATGAATTTGACAAAAACGAACAATAGCACAGAAATAGAACATTTTATCGATATAGAATAGAATAAAAAATTGAATAGTGTAGATGCGGCTAAAGAGAATCAAAACTACCAAAACTAAACTTTTACAAACTGTCATTAAAAAACAAGAGAATATTTTAAATCAATTTTTTTTCATTGCCTTGCTAATGTCATATCAGAACTAAAACTTCATAATCTTCAAATCAATACACTCACAAATCAATATCAACCATAAGAATGTAAAGAAAAATGTATACATATTTATGGAACATAAAACAAAGTTTAACTTAAAGAATAGATGGATGAGTGTATACATGTTTAAAGTAGATTATGCATCAATACCACCATCACTGTTGGTTCATTTTTTACTCTTTTCTATGCCAAATGCTTTTTTATAATATTCATTGTCAGTATTTCTATCAAATCTGTTATAATATTCTTTTACATTTTAAGTACTTAAAATATATGATTTTCTTACACGCCATCTGTGCTGTTGCCTTTTTAAAAAAATAATTAAAAAATATCATTTAAGTTTAAATGTTATTTACTCATGTTTAGAAAAACAAATTTTCATAATTTTGAAAATACTTGTGAAATACTTTGAAAATACTTGAAAATAATGTTTAAATCATATTTCTATTCATATAGTGATGTGATCTAGACTTTCTTAAAAAGTTTATGTTTTATTTGTTATATTCAATTTTATTCACAATTATCTTTGTTTAAATTTTGTTTTTTTAGTTACAAGAACAGCTTAAAAGCTATAGAGAGGAAACAAAAAAGAAAGATGAACTTATTCAGAAATTATCCAGGTAGACATATTTATAATTAAGTCTTTTAATAATGACATGATAATAGTAAATTGATTATGAACTGAACTGAACTTTATCAATCCTAATTTTTGCATTAGTATGGAAATCAAATCAAATCCAACAAGATTGATCGATGGTACATTAGGAACAGGATTATCCATACAGTCTGCTAAGGGAGAGCTTGCTGCCACTCAGGTTAAACTAGAATCTGTGACTTCTCGAGTGAGTACAGAGGCCGGGTATTTATATCTAATTAGGATTATTAATTCTTTTAGTAAGTGATTTAAAACATAACCATTTGTTTTCACCATAATTTTAGTTACGAGAGAAGCAAGTTGAACTGAACTCTTTATCTGAATCTGTAAACGCACTTAAAAGTGAAAATGACCTCCTTAAAGAAGATAATGCTCGTCTTTTGTCTATAACAGAAGGCTTAAGTAAACAAATTGAAGACCAACAAGATGCTGAATCTACTTTTAATCAATTAAAAGAAAGAAATGAATTTGCATTACATTCAATTCAGCAGCAATACAGAGATGCTCAAGATCGAGTAACTGAATTAGAAGGCCGGCTGAGGTAAATGAAATCTTTAATTACGATAATTTTGAAACAATGTTTTGATGTGATATTCTTGTAATTTTATAGTTTGAAAAATGTGATTAGTGTAATTCATTAGAATGCTATTTTTACTGCTAACCTAGAGCCTTATCAGAAGAAAAAGAAAAAAACGCTATGAAAAAGTCCAACATTGAAAATAACTTCAATGACTTCATGTCCGAGGTAGCAAGTCTATTAAATTACACCGGGAAGCCATCACAACAAGCATTAATGGCTATGGTAATAAATACTGAATAATTTTGTTAAAATTTACCCCGAAAATAAATTATAATTTAATAAACTACTGATAGTAGTAATATACTCATAGAATGAATACTTGTGTGACGACTGTAATTTAAATTCGCTTTTATTGCTTAATTTTACTCTATTCATCTTTAGATATCTGACATGACTTATGATAACTCCGGAATGAAATCTCGCCTCTACACTCTCACAGAACAATTAGCTGCTTTAGAAATTGAACAGAAAGCGAATAGAGAAACTATCAATCGACTTGTCGGTGATCTTGGTCGAGAGCAAAATGATCAGGAACGAAATTCTAAATCCAAAGAGGAATTACAACTGGTTAGTTAAATATATTTTAGGGATAGATAGACAATTATAATATCATCACTACTCATTCGTTTTTTAACAATGCAATGATCATGAACGTTTGTTTTTGATACTTTATTTAGGAGATAGATCGTTTGACACGAGAGAGACAAGTTGAAATAGACAATGCGATAAACTTTCAAGAGAGATTATGCGCTCTGCAGAATGTAGTGAAAGCATCGAATGATGAGCTGGAAGAGGCTAAGAACCGTTTAGCGAGAATAGAAATGGAACGACGGGAAAACAAGAATCACGCACAGACTTTGTATAGACAAAAAGACAATTTAATGTAAGACTTTTTGAGTTATGAGAAAACAATATATCATTCTCAGTATATATGGATAAAACAAACCATATTAGACTTATGTACATACATCAAAGATTGTTTTACTCGAAATGACTATAGATACGGTTGCAAAAGAGAACAATTAGGATTATTGAGCAATTAAAAAATTTAACTCTGTTTAATTTCATAGCTTTTCTGGACAGTATACTTCGCTTAATTGGACAATTTCATGGCTGTGAAATTTTATAGTTTTATTGTAGTTTTATATCAATAAGAATAAAATCAACCCAAAGTCCAACAACCTTTGCTAAATTTCCTGATGATAAACGAATCAAAGCCACTTCTACATATATAAAGCTGTTGTGTTTATTTAGTAGATTTTAGTTTAAATAATGCAATTTAACCTCATTGTAAATAAAAACAATGACATTGTAATCCTACATTTGTCCATACTTTAAATTAATAGCTAATCCTCGAAGGATTAGAAGGATTATTAAAATAAATTATTCTGAGTAAAAGTCATAGGTAGTGATTTTCTCGCATCTTACAAGTTCATATTACGTAGAATATTCCCTAATTCAAATGGTTTTCTAAAAGTATACTAAATGATATTTATTGTGTTTAAATCAATAACAAACTATAGGCAGACATTTTGTTGCTGCATGTGTGTCTTTCTAGCAGACAGTTTTTTTTAATAAAGGCAAACTCATTACTGCATGACATGAGGATTCACGTAGGTTCGATGTCATTTTATATACAACTTATTTAATGATTTGGCAATATAGTCATTATGTGACAATTTTTAAACGCTACTTTAAAATAATTGTGACTTTTCCTAGCGAGTACACTTCACTTAATCTCTATTATTCTGAAAACGAATGACATATTATGTATGATAGTAAGAGATTTGCTCAAATTTTAATTACTTCTAGCATGAAAATGAATTGATATAGGAAAAAATGAGATGAACTAATAAAATAATTGTTTCATTATCGATATATATGTTGATTTAAAAAACAAACAAAATCTTTACAAGAATAAGCTACATACGTATTTATTTCATTGCACCAGTATTCTCTGGCATTGTATTAATGTTACATTTTCTTTATTTGTCTATTAAAGAATTAAGATGGAATCCTTTGAGCGTGAAATTTTGCCTTTAATTCTTTCAAACAGATATTAAAATTAGATCAGTATAATGCTGGCTTAGAAATAAAGTTATTATATTACATGTTACATGTTATTTTAAGCTTGTGTCTACGCAGCATAATAATTCATAATAGCATGCTAGCCAACATTGATTTAATAATAAAAAAGATGGGAATCAAATCGTTTGTTGAGAAGTCTTTGAAATATCAAATTTCAGACGGAATTATTTCTTGTTGCTTACCAATTTCTTCATCAATTTATGAAGAAGTATACACACGCAGTTGGGAATCTAAAAATATTTTTAGTCAGAAAAAACAATTATTATAATATCTATCTGTAAAACTTTTACTCAGATTGAAATTTCCTTTAATTAATTCTAATCGCTGTATTATTTACATTAAACCGCGATTCATAAATCAATCAATCTTCAAACTTTTAAATCACCATTAATAAGATAAATTTCTTCTGAAATACCAAGTTAGACAACCTATAAAATTATATGCATGAATTATGTTTGATTAATTGTTTAATTATTCAAATTAAGGAAAGTATTATCAATTAACTTGGACTACAAGTTAAACAGTTTGTTGATCTATAGATTGTAAGGATATTAAGATACTTAAGATAATTTATTATGAGATAAACAAACTACAACCTACATTAAATTCATGCTATCATTTAACTCCGTTTCTATGTATAGCTCCTGTATTACAGCCATAACTACTGTCTGTGTCTCCTTTTTTGGCCTCTCAGCACAGACAGCGCGACAACCACATCTATCTCTTTATACTGGTAGGGTAGATTGTAAAACAGAGCTTTTCAAATGAGCAACATTCGTAAGCAATTCGGGGATAGTTTCACAAGTACCTACATATTATGCTCATGCAGTCAGCGAGAGCGATCAATAATTTTCTCTCCACTTTGTGTTATAAGCAGTACGCAATCTGCGTATTGAATGCTGAATTATTCTGATACGCCAGCCAATCAGAACTATACAAATTAGTTGTCGCACAAAATTCAGCTTGAATTCTTCAAATTCAATTTAACCAATAGGAAAGTTGATAGAGCTTAAAACCATGGTTACTTACTGTTGTTCAATAATATTGCTCGATATTGCAGAATGTGAGGTAGTGTCCATATAATATAATCATCCTTTAATTTCATCGAATCTCACATATCTACCTGAATTATTATTTTAGAACCACTTTAGCTGGACTGTTAAGTGACAATAAATCGGTATGTCCACCAACAGAGGAAGGAGTTTGTGAGAGAATTCGATTGCTCTTAGAAGAGAATAGAGAACAGAAGTCTGTAAGTTATCATCACCTTTAAACAATTAAACTATCGACACTGTGAAACTTTTTGAATTGTCGATAAATAAAATGTTATTGACGTAAGTAAAAAAATGTTACATCCACTTTTTGTAGGTACATTTGTATATACGCTATTAAAATTTTATTCTAGCACATAATGACATTTCTATAACTAAAAAATGTTAACTGTTAAATAATTATTTCTTTTTAGATAATATCTATTTTTAAAATATTGAAATAATGAAATAATAAATTATTGATTACAAAAATAAAAACACTGAAATACTAATGATTAAAAGCCTGCATTCCTTCAGATGTCAAGATTATAATTAAAATTATTCTAACTGACATTAATGTAGACACGCAAATTCAATAGCGCATAATATTGTGTTGTGCGTGCTAGTGGCATGAACAATAAGATGGCTTTAAGCGTGTTAGAAGCAAACAATTACGTGATAAATATATAACATTTGAGTTATAGAGGGAATTCGATATGAGTAGAAAGCTTTGTGCATAGCCGGTTAGGATTATTTCAAAAGTAATTATCGGGTTTCTTTTCTCATATATTGTCTATATTATAATTAGTGAAATATTTTTAAGGAAAATATATTTTTCTTAAAGGTTGAAATTATTTTGTATTTATTTTTAGGAAAGTATAATTTAAAAACTGAAATAACATTTTAATAATCCCTCTTAATACAGAGATTATTCACTCTTCAACATACAGAAACGCATATCGATGGCTTTGTGTCAACAATGAGCACAATTTCCTATCTCCGCCATTATAAAACCACCAATTACAAATTGACGTCACTCCTAAACGCCTCCTCTGAT
>JAYJLU010045546.1:0-11360 GCA_036873645.1 Minona dolichovesicula | reverse complement strand
AATTGTCTATTCATTAGAGTGAGTTTCTCATAGAAATTATTGTTGAGGAGATATTGAGGATAATTGTCTATTCATTAGAGTGAGTTTCTCATAGAAATTATTGTTGAGGAGATATTGAGGATAATTGTCTATTCATTAAAATGAGTTTCTCATCGAAATTATTGTTGAGGATAATTGTCTATTCATTAAAATGAGTTTCTCATAGAAATTATTGTTGAGGAGATATTGAAGATAATTGTCTATTCATTAAAGTGAGTTTCTCATCGAAATTATTGTTGAGGAGATATTGAAGATAATTGTCTATTCATTAAAGTGAGTTTCTCATCGAAATTATTGTTGAGGAGATATTGATGATAATTGTCTATTCATTAGAGTGAGTTTCCCATAGAAATTATTGTTGAGGAGATATTGAGGATAATTGTATATTCATTAAAATGAGTTTCTCATCGAAATTATTGTTGAGGAGATATTGAGGATAGTTGTCTATTCATTAGAGTGAGTTTCTCATAGAAATTATTGTTGAGGAGATATTGATGATAATTGTCTATTCATTAAAATGAGTTTCTCATAGAAATTATTGTTGAGGAGATATTGAGGATAATTGTCTATTCATTAAAATGAGTTTCTCATAGATCTAACATCTACTACATTAATATATTTAGTATTTAAGATATTTAAGAAGAGCTGGTTTATCTGATAGCGGTGAAATTGTGATTTAATATAATTAGGTCTTGTCTAGTATTGTTCTAGTGTCTTGTGTATCTTATTTTAGGCTTCAAAGGTAAAGCTAAGCCCAACTTATTAAAGCAGGAAACTCAGAGTTTGGCCTGCGGATTGCGCATATTATTCAAATTGTCGGTGGATCCACGACTCAATGAAGACAAGGATACGCGAATTAAAGTAGGTCACCATATTGACGTCCCTTGTTATTTCAATCATTTTTATATTATATTAAGACAAAGTCATTATGTACATAATTATAAATGAATAATTGATATTTCAGGTGGAATCTCTCTTGATATCTGTGTGTACAGACGCACTAATCTATTTCAAGCAAGTGGCTGCCGAGACGCACAGAGACGCGTGGTCCTCGGTCATCATTCTTCTATTAACTCGCTTGATATTTCTGCCTGGCGCGGAGAATCGATTTGAACTGTATGCGAAGTCATTGTATTGTCATTTAGCGGATTTGATGGTGATCTCTCCACTGCCGACTGAAATTCGTGCGTTAATTCGTGGCTTCTTCATCAGATGCGGCAATATTTTCAATATAATATCGCTGTCCACCAATCAGGAGGAGAAGCAACCACAATCCTTATCCACCAATCAGAATTCGTGTAGCGCAACTCCTGAAGCAAGTGATGATCCTTCTTGATTGCATGAGCATATGAGGTGGTGAATGTTTATCTATGGGTGGATCATTTCGTGCAGCCAATTATTATTATTATTATTTATTAATTTCTGACTGAATATTTGTCATACAATAGTTGTTTTTATCGATCCATAATTTCACAATATCTATCTCTCTATACTGTATATTAATATCGATCAAACTATGTTCTTGCTTCTTTTCTATAATTGATAAGTCTTCTGATTCAGCAGCACACGATATTTAATCTTTCATTCTTTTCCATTACTATTGAGAGATCACTTTAAAAATTAATCGATTCATACATAACAATCAAAAACATGAACTAATTGGGAGGCAATGCCGTGGAATCTATTTTTAGATTTGGAAAATCCAAACCGAGATTCCAGTGTGTATATATGTTACCAAGTTAAGAGGTTGTTTTTTTTCAAATATTTTCAAATCTGTCGATCATTTTCAGAATAATATAATTTAGACATTTAGATTCTCATCAGCTGATACTACAGACAGAATCGTCACCTGATTACGCAACACGCTTACTATAGAGTCTACTTATTAAGTTGATAGATTTCATTTGATTCAGAATATAGGACGAGGTGTTCTACTACTTTTTATCATTACTTATCCGCTTCTGTGTATTTGTAGGTACTGTATCTACCTTTTTTTTAAAAATGTGATTTCATTTAAAGGTTTTAAAAGCTACATATGCACATCCGACATTTTTACTCGCTTTTCTAAAGACAACAATATTTTCACACATGAAAAAGTGATTTAAAATGAAAGTGTTAATATGTAGTTGATTACATCATGATCTTTGTAATCCTCATCACTGCGCACTGTATATACTGTCTTTCATTGCATTCTCATAAGAAACAACAACATGTGCGTGTTCTCTCTATCTTTATAACAAAAATACATTTTTATACAGTTTCAAATAATAGACACTACATACGTACATACTACAATACATATAATAATGATTAGAAATAAATGCTATTTTTACTGGTCAATAATCAGTGAGTGATGAGTGCAAAGATACTTAATATGACAAGATACGTCACTTTTCAAATCAGAAATATAATATGGCGCATAAAATACAGAATTTGTTTAAAAACTTTATTTAAAAATCTTATTACTCGCTAATTTTGAGAGTAGTATGATACAAAATTATTTTTATTTAAATATAATGTAATTTAAAAAAACGATTTATATAGGTAGTGTAAATTAGTAATGGCGCCGGTGGCTATTTTTTAATACTGTAGAATACATCAGTGACATATCTTGTCATATCTTTGGATGAGTGCCTCATATGTCTTTTGGGGTGCCAATTCATAAAGAGCCACCTAAAAACCGAATTTTGTTTATGAAATCGCAGCTCTCTATATACATAAAAAGAGGGGAGTATTTATTGAATGGAAAATTTGATCTAACGATACAATGTCTTTAATTTATGAATTGGCATACTGCATAATGTAATCAAGTATTTAATATACCAATTATCATAAATGATTACAATATGGAACATATAATTCGTTTTGTAATCTTCGTTTAGTTAGAAATGCGATGCTCTATAATGATATTCCAATTCAATCCCAGTTCCAGTAGATAAAGAATATAAATAAATAGTTTTTATCAGCATATATTACTTAAATACTAACTACTTATTAGGAATTATTTTTTATTTTTAAATAATCGTTCGATTTATCATTTCAGCATAATAGGTCAATACTATAATGTCATCGATCATTTTGTAAAAAAGATCGATATTTTTGCATAATCACGTTCAAATGCTCGTATGTAATTGTTGAATATATAAAAATCTGTTTTCTATGGTAGGTTGTATCCAGTCCTATATATCTATGCGCGCTCTCACTAATACTGTGTTTGGTTATGTAATCTTTAAAATTATACTTTTATCTATTTATACATCCATGAAATAATTATTTTTACTTTTATTAAAATGTCTATTTATATTGAGTTAAAATGAATGAAGTATCTGTAGATATGCTGTCATTATTATTGTGGAATGTAGAAATTTTCTCAAGAATGATATTTTGTTAAAGAGAAAGCATTGTCTATTTCAAAATTATTTTGGGAGTTTATTTGTGATATGAAGCAGAATTCCTTAGTTGACTGATTTTACTAATAAACTAACAAATTGTTGTTTAAAAAAAAATTAAATCAGTTATGTTATTGTTGAGTTTTTATTGATACTTTATTCGTGTGATTGTGGGTAGGAATGATTTTTCTAAATGTAAGTAATTACTCTGTTAATTCATTTCATATGTAATCATTCATTGAATTTTGGCAGTGAGTAGCTAGTATATATATATATGTATGTATAGTAATTTGGATGTGATAACTGATGAAGCATCATTCCAATTGAAACCTGTTTCATGATTTTGTAATAGCATTGGCTGTGACACTATCACATTTGAATAAAGCTTATCAATGTGCGTTCGTTTTAATTTTAATAAATTTTGCAATACATCATATATGAATCTTCTTCATTTTATAGTAGGTAATTAATTTTTATTTGTAGCTAACCCGAATAATACCTTTGTCCTGTACACATATATAGTCATTTATAGTAATCAGAAAATATACAGGACATTAATAAAAATGACTATTTTCGCGAAAGTATTCTGTTATTAAAGACGGAGTACATGATTGTGTTCAAATGCTTCAAAATATATAGTAAATTAAGAGTCTAAGTTAAAATCTAAGAGTCTATTATAAAATTATTCATGTTGAAAATTGACTGATTTGTAAAATATTTGATAGACCACTAAAGTATGTGTATTCCATAATGGTATTATTAGGGTTTTAAAGAATCCGTTAATAAAATGTGTCTTGTTTTATCAAAAATCAATAGTTAGGCAGCAAATTAAAATTATAGTGACATTGGCATTCTATATATCACTCTCAAAGATATTATAGATGTTGGCGACAAAAATGAAAGCACCATTTTGGTTAAAATCGAAGTGGTTATTACAACATTTGAACGAATTCTGTTCCCAATAATAATGAGTCGACCGATATTGAAATATAAGCAAAATGGTCGGATTTTTAGAGATCGAGACCTGTATTTACGTTATATTTCCCTCGAAATTCTAAAACATTGATTCAACTATTTTTGTAGTAAATAGGCTTATAAATACTATTAGTGTTTATTAAATAAAAGCGATATGAAAATGACTAGATATATAGCAGGAGAAAAAACATTTGGATAGTGGTTATAAGTATAAAATGAATTTAACTAATATATATATGGTTTAACCAAACAGGACTTTTCAAGTAGGTATTTCTTCTATTCAATGAGTTTATTGAAATTACATAAAAAATTGTAACGTCTTCTTGAGTGTTCCCCTAAACAAAAGAGTGCAAAAAAACCAAACTCTCTTAACTCTACTGTCTCTAGTAACTTATGCTGTCCTCTCTCTCAGTTTCTTAATTTTGTGTTAGATATTGGTTGCTTCCTAATGGTTAGACTCACAGGAAGAACAATGCTTGCATGAAGTGAGTTATACCATTCTCCCTCAATTTTATACCAGCTTATTTTCGTGTTGTAAATATGTAAATATGTCTATATTTCGTGTTGTTCTATACTTTTTTATTCTTTGTGGCTATGTTTCTCCTGCTGTTCTTTGTTGCCGGGTGGATGGTGGGCTTCAAAAAAGAAGGTCTATCGGCCTTAATAAACTTAAGGGTGGATCCACACTATTTAATATTTTGTGCAACAATGTAGAAGAATGTATGTAACTGATGCATGCAAAAAGATACTCTGGAAGTCCCAAATGTATGCAACAATTTTTGCATAGTGTGATTCTGATAGAGTACGAAATTTATTTTTAAAACTTTGTACGTTTTATGCGCTCAATTTAAAAATATGTTTGAGGGTTTACTATCAAAAAGTATTTTTTATTTTTTTGATATCTCATTTGTTTTTAATTCATATTCTTTATTCAGTATTGCTTTTATGTTAGGCTAACTAAATAAAAAATGATATTTTGATTAGCAAAGTTGAGTAATAAAACACATTAGTTGGATAAAATTCAACACTTGGTTTAAATTGATTCAGATTTTTTTATCCATATACTATACTATCTATCCATAACTATTCATAACTATCAAATTCTAAATAATCTGGTACTATTCCACTTGAGGCTTATTTTCTGTTGCAATTTAAGTTATGCTCAGGGATATTATTATATTCAATATACAATACAAATATGGTCAAATGGACAATGGTTGAAATATTATTGTATAGATATGTTGGAGCCAAGTTACCAACCCATTAAAAGTTGGCAACTTGTCAGGTTGGTAACTCATCTCCAACATATATTAGGGAATTTGTATTGTTATTTACCTATCTGGATTCCATGTATTTTGTGCTTCACAGATGCTCATCACACGCAGCCTTTCTTTGTGCTTAAGAGATCAAATTCTACACAAGATATACGGCATGGAATTTAGTTAAATATTACTGCTTTGGTCATAACCCTAATTGTATGTGCCTTAACTTCTATAGCACCAAAGTTTATTATATGTCCAAAAATGACATTTTATTAACTGAAGTTGCCTTGATGCTATAGCTGCTTCTTGTTAGTTGAGAGTTAATTACCCCTCTCCTTTAATTGTTACCTATTCTAGAAATTGAAATTTTTTACCAAGTTGCTATCAAGTTTGTTTTCTAACTATATACATGTTGGCAACCACTTGTAAACTTTTAGATACTAAAAATATTAAATACTAGTTGACAACCGATACAACCAGTTATCAACCTTAGCTAAATCTAGTGACCTGCATTTATTAATTCAAAAGTTTGAATACAAATCAATTATTATTTTATTATTATCAAACATTATTATCGAATATATGTACACTAATTTGTTTTGTCAAGATTTCAGCTTAGCTTGTTAGCTTTAAATCAGTCATCAATCTATTTAATTCTTAATTACTGTTTTGTACAGAATATTTTTATTTATAGTCAAGATATGCCATCAGCAAATAATATCAATCGTTTGCCTTTGTTTTTGAAAAGTTTATTGTATCATTTACATATAGGGAATTGAGATTTATCCTTTCAATTTTAATTTTTAATCAAAATGGTCTATTATGCTTTTAAATATATAATTTAGATGATAGGAGCCCAAGATTTCACTAAATTTCTATGAGTTATCAATACACAAATTTGTTGATTCAGATAAGACTAAAATTTTTCATCTCACTAATTTAGACTAAACATTCGAGTCCCAAAAAGTATTTCCTGCAGATTTTTCTTATCTTTATCTAGAAAACCATCAAAAATAACCAAATTTTACATATTTTTGTAGACTATTTTCATAAATATTCAATATTTGCCTTCATTGACAGTTTTAGGGAGTCAGATAATATTGACACCAGAATATTTTAGGAATTATTTATCTTATTATGAAACTATCTATGAGTTTGTATGAACTTTGACATTCATTAATATACTTATGATATTCACCATATCACTTACTTGATTATTATCATTCTGGTTGTTGGTTTAGTTTCTCTATCTGGAACTTGATGTTTCTCCGCATTTTATTTTACAGATCCTTAATGAAGAAGCTATGGACCAATTAAATTGTCCCTCTATACAAAGTTTAGGAAAGGATTTAGCTCAATTAGATATTGAGAAGATTCTTGAATTTGAAGCAGAACTGAATCAGAAACATTCACCCATCACATCACAGGTATTCACTTACTCACCTATCCACTCAATACAATAAACTACCTAGATGCATAATTCCATTGTGAATTTCCTTTGTAGTTATCTGTACAGGAGGACTACACATCTGATAATATTCTTGCACCAAAAATTGACTTTGATTCAGAACAGGATGAAGAACAGGTTAATCAAATACTCTTTTATAATGCATAGAATTGGCAATTAGCAATTGATAATATATGGAAGCATACAGAATGAGATATGAGCTTTGAATAAGTTCTGGATTTAAATATATATATGTGGTATGTATTTTATTACTTGTAGAATGCATTTATTGATGTGAACTCTAAAGTGATCAATTCTCTCCTCAACAATATTGATAAATCTGATGCGAGTCCAGTAAAGTCTGAGTTAATCAGATCTAAGAGTTGCATTCAGCCCAGTACATCTTCGAATAATGCTGATTCTGATTATGTCACAGCCAGGAAATTTCAAAAAAGAAAATCTTGCAGCATTCCGAACACAAAAATATCTCGTTCTGTGAGTTTTTTGTAAATTTATTTACCCAAATCTATCTTGATAGAAAGCGCAGCGTCAATTGTTTGACGATGGGCATTGCATTGCATCAAATACTGCGACAGATTACTACACATTCATATCACTGTCTATCACTGGAGAACACAAACTATCAGTATTAGGCTGCAATTGTGAATGATTATATTCCGCTTAACGCAAAGTTTATTTGTATATTATAAATTTCGTATATTTTTTTCTACTACTTACTACTATTTTGTAAGTAGTAATTATTGATAACGTTGTTTCTTTATATGTTTTGCTATTATTATTCGGATTGCTTTGTATCTTTATTATTGTAGAGCAAACGAAGGAAACTACGAAATTCCACGAGACTTGAAATTAGAAATTCTATGAATGACGAAGCGGTGCAGTTAATAAGTTCTGAAGACGAGTGTAAACCCTATGAAGTGGCGCCCCTTACTCCCGACTATCTCAATAAGAAGTCGTTGAGTATATTGATTAGAAGGAAATCAATTTTATCACCGTCATCATCATCCATTGAAACGCCTCAAAGGACTGTTTCTCCAAAAAGTAAATCACCAAACTCTTCATCGCCTAATGCTGTTGTTCGAGAGCCCGCTAAATCACGCCCTTCTTCTCCGTCACAAATTTCATTCTCTGATAATCTTGATTTGACACCGCCAGACGCTTGTTATTTTGAAGCCAACAGATCAAATTTAAAATGTTTCCTGATAAATACGGTAAATTTATGTAAATCTCATTCTTTTGTTCTAAAATGGAATTATTATTTCATCATATACTACTTGTAAAATTGGCAGTAGTACGATTCTTTTAATTTATTCTTAATTCTCTGTGATATAGTTTCAATTTATTCATTCTCGATATTTTGTTTTGAAAAGACGACTGTTGGTTATCAATTTTCAGGCGATGAATCTTTTAAAGAATATGAAAAGTGACTGTTCCAATTCAGAGCCTCCAACTGCTGTGGAATGTGAAACTGAAATTGTCGAAATCGATAACAACACCGAAACTGTTAGTTCATTTATGAATATTAAAGATTTTATTTGACATTTTAATAAATTTCGAATACTATTTCCATAATATATATAAAAAAAGATCACAAATCCTTATTTATCCACTTGAAATTGAATATATTTTCTATATTTAATAGAAGAACAAAGCTTCAACTTCTATGGAAGATGAGAATCCATCATCCTCCGTTTTCATTCCTTCTGACTTGACCTCTGTTGGTGGAACTCCACAAATTGACAATGATGAGCATTTCGATTTTCCTCTGTTGAGAGAGGATTCGGATCAGGAAGTCTATGTACGTCAAGTAACAAAGATATCACGACAACAAGGGATACTTTCTCATAGATATTTACCGATGAATAGTCACACTCAGTGCTTTTAACCATAGAAATCGTTTATCAACTGATAAACTAGTTAACGAGCTGGACTTTTAATTCTTAAAAATACAACATGGGTTTCCACATTTTATTTTATTATTTAGGGATGTCTAATATTCTTAATAAGAGAATTTCTCCAATGAAACATTCTCATTGGCTTATTTACAGTTAAGAATTGTTGGTGAAATTCTCCCGTTCTAATCATTAGCCAATCAAGGGTTGGTAGCAACTCTTTATTTGGCCCTCTAGATGGTACGCGAATGTACTTTCTATGGCAGGGAAGGTCATGACATTAGATAAAAGATTAATTATTATTTGAAGTTGAAGTCAATAAACAAATAGATTTGTCATACACAAACTCTCTATTCTCCTATGTATCTATGTGTCCTTACACAGTGAGTGGAAGGCTAATTGAAATGTAATATTTTAGGCTGAAGAATCGAATTATGGACCGAGGGGTTCTCTGGATAGTATTCGAACCACTCCCGACTCAGATTTGGGCTTCCACACGCCATATACGTCCAACTTTATCAAGAATGCACCTAAATGTTCGGTGGCCACACCTGTGAGTCTATTTCTTTATTGTTTATTTATTAAGCAGCCATATACCCGCCGGTCGTTATAAAACGACTCACTTCCTTCAAATGATTGTTTAAAAGGTCCTATATGCCTCGATTGGGAACGATTTTGGATAACATAAACTCTATTATTCATCATTGATTATAAATAGATTAATTACATCATTGCTATAAATAGATTGATCACAGCATTGCTATAAATAGATTAATTACATCATTGCTATACATAGATTGATCACAGCATTGCTATAAATAGATTAATTACATCATTGCTATAAATAGATTAATTACATCCTTGCTATAAATAGATTGATTTAGATTGCAGCGAATTATATTGACTACTATGATCGATAAAACTATTAGATTTATATGTTTTGCATTAAATTGAATATTGCAGCCGGTGAATAAGAATATCGGTGATTCGTGTGTGGATAATGATGAATCAAGAGAATGTCTTGTTGGACTAAAGGATGAATCTGCTTCCCAATCTGTAAATCAATCGTTAATTACTCATTCAGTTGGAAATACCTACCCACCACGTATTTCTGTAATTTTTCATTGAATCATTGAATTATAGATTGATGACAATGAGAATGATCTACTCGATATCAACAACTTCTATTTGGATATTCTCAATCAGGATGTTTCCCAAGTAATGATATTGCATTTCATATTTGTATAACAAGATATTTCAGAGATAAATAGAAGCGTAGCTCAAATAATTACTATAGTCGTATCCAAGGACATCCTAAATTTCCATAGAAATCTATTGTTGGACTGATACTCTAAATGAATCACGTAAGCGGTCAACCAATCATAATCGAGAGATATCTAATGGATTTGATATCAATGAATTAAAAACAAATCATTAATCAATTTGGTTAGTTCAGTTGTTTTTTCACTTTATACAATCTGTCTCGAATGAAGAGTTTTATATCTATTACACTGAAACCGCTTTCCTTAATTTCTTTGCCGCTTGCATGATTTGAGATACGTAATTGTTGACCATTGATATTTTGTGTGTTTAGAGTGTTATGGATCCGGAAGAGAAGGCCATCTCCTACAAACTCTCCCACCTCCATCGAATCTTGAAGCGTCCTCCTGCTAATATTGTCAACGATCAATTATCCTCCAATCTCATACATGAAGATGAGGAAGATGAGTCGCGACAATCTTCATTCATTACTGCTCTTATAAGACAACGACGTAAATTTTAACATTCACTTTCACAGTTTACACCATAGAGTGATAATACAGAGAGTAAAGTACAGACATTTGTGTCAACAGCGAGCACAATTTCCTATCTCCGCCATTATAAAACCACCATAACGTACGTCATTCCTAAACGCCTCCGCTGATTTTAATAATTCTTTAATTGTAGGGAAATACAGAAAGAGGACTTTCTAAATATTTAAGAATTGTTAAAATCAAGAAAGGAGTTCAGAAGTGACGTCAATTTGTAATTGGTGGTTTTATAATGGCGGAGATAGGATTTTCAAAAGCTTAGTAGAAACTAATCGATATCCAAATATCTACAAGCAAAGAGTCGATTCTCTGTGTGTACTTACTCTGTGGTTTCATTGTTTTATTTTCAGCAATGAATTCTTCATTCAAGGATGGAGGAAACTCTCTGGATAAAAAGGTTTGTTATGACTTGTCGTTTTGAGAATTTTATCACAACCCTCCATTAGTAATATTTTCTATAACAGCCCTCCAACTAATATTTTCTATAACAATCCTCCAACTAATATTTTCTATAACAATCCTCC
>JAYJLU010044435.1:0-24127 GCA_036873645.1 Minona dolichovesicula | reverse complement strand
AAAAAAGAAAGTCATAGAAATATTATAAATGCATAAGTTTTATTCACTTATTGTGATGTATTTACCGGTTAAATTTTATGCTCGCCAGTGTAAACATTAGACACTGGCCACTTAATTTCCGATTGATCATCTCCACAATAATAGCACTGCTATAAAATACTAACAATAACTTTGCTTCATAAATGACTTCATACCTAATAAATTCAACTCTGAATATATTAACATGTTAATTGGGAAAACAGTGTTTATAAATTAACAATTTATATATGTAAATAATATTACTATTATGGATCAGGAATTTTATATTGTTCGAGTGATTTACAATTGAGAATCAGTTAATAACTTACTTGTGTTGTGAAAGAGAGACCTGTAGATATTTTCTGCATTGTGTATGTTGAAGCGATTGTTCATTTTCATGGAGTACATACGATAATGTATACCTAAAATATGCATGAAATAGTTAAACTCTAATTTTATTCCTTATGTATTATATTAATTGAATCTGAAACATTATATTCGGTTACAAAAGACTGAAGACATACTCAAAAAAGAATAGGATTTTATGAGCATCAAAAAACCACAAGACATGAACATTATTGTAATTATTACCCATAGAGAATAGATGCACTGTTATATACATAGAATGTGGCAGACTGATTTCAATTAAAGAAACATTTGAAGCTCTAAATCTGCAGGCAATTGTCCAAGAATTCTTGGGCGATCATCGGTGAGTATTGGCAATACTGAATTGTGATTCGCTGAGAATTAATGACTGACTTATGATAAACAAAATATACAGCTGGTTATTCAATGGCTTTCACATTTTTATTTATGCTATAGTAAAACCAAAGCAACATCAAATATGTTTATTATACATTTTCTAAACATTTCCTTTAATAAATTATGACACCCAATTGAATTATTTCAACTTACATTCTCGAAAGATTAGTCGAGGAAGCTGAATAGGTGGAAGAGTCAACAAACACACGTGCCTCACACCCCTTTTCTCAATCAAATCAGGGTGGTTACAAACTTTTCTTAATTGCATTACCAAATTAAAAAGTGTCCTGGCCCTGGCATTGCTAGTGACTTCCTTACCAGTACCAGCCCTCATGGCCACATCCTTCAATTCAGCGAAGGAAATTTTCCGTTTTAACTGTGAATGCAACTGACATTGACGAAGACTCATGTCGCAATACATCAATACTTCAATCTAGAATTGATTGGAAATAGTAATTGTCTTTTTAAAATAACAAATACAGTAGATTTTCTTACAGAATACTTACAGAATATTTAATGTTACATTGACAGTACCTTTAAGTTGAATAATATGAGCATAGCAACAGAAAACTAACCTTATCCGATAATTCATTTTCAACATCTGCTTTGACACGACGCAACATAAACGGTTTCAAGATCATGTGCAACCTGGCTAATTGCTGTTCAGTGAGTTTACTGGCTAATCCACTCTCACCACAGGACACAGAGGAAGAGTTAGTAGTTGATACTTGTGACTCGATATCTTTACTGAACCATTCACTAAACTCTTCATGAGAGTCAAACAATGTCGGCATAATGAAATGAAGTAGAGCCCACAGCTAGTTAGAAAATAATAAAAATGAGTGTAATTATTATGACATAACAAGAATATACTAACATTTATTGAAAGAGCATCTGTACCTTACCTCATGCATTGTATTTTGAATTGGTGTTCCAGTGAGAAGTAGACGATTTCGACAATTAAAACCCAACAAAATATTCCATCGCTGACTATAGAAAGAATAAATATTTATGTATATAACTATAATAAAATTCAATTACAATGTTAAAACTAATCGTTATAAGGCAACAAACTAAATAGTATACCTAATCTGAAAAGTAAACCGAGACATTTAATGTATACTCTTTGAAATTTTCAAATCAGTTGGAAATATCTAGAAAGCATTTGCATATTAACGAATAAATTAAACACAGAATGAAAGGCAGTGTTATTTCTTAAGTCATTGGAGACTGCTATAAAAACTGTAGAGGAGATTAAAAATGGACAAACCTAGTTGTACTTTTGATTGCTTGCGCTTCATCCAATACCATATATTGCCAGTTGATTCGTGATAAAAACTTCACATCCTGTCGCACAACCTGGTAACTGGTTACAACCACATGGAAGCTGGCATTTTGTGTGCCCAATATGCCACACCCTTCGCTAGAACCACATTTAGAATTGTCAAGACCGGATCCACCACCAAGAATGGAAGAGTTAGACCAATAGCGTCTCAGTACTTTACGTTCAGCAGGTGTACCCCAATAAGGAACTATTTTCAATGCGGGTAAAAATTTAGCAATTTCTTGAGTCCAATTATGAAGAGTTGAAGTTGGGGCTACCACAAGAAAAGGACCCCACAAACCAAATGTCTGAATTACATAGAAAGGTATTTTGTATTTTAATAAGCTCACATTGTTAAAAATCTCTACACATTGAATGCATACAAAACTTACTTCACAAAGAATGCCAAAAAATGCCATGGTCTGTATTGTTTTTCCGAGGCCCATTTCATCAGCCAATATTCCATTGATCCCTTGCTCGAATAAATCTAAGAGCCAATTCATACCCTTTAGTTGATAATGTTTTAATTGACCTTGAAATAGGCTTGGTTGGACATGCTCTGTGGAACCAGAAGATAAAGTAGCTTGTGAAAGGGGAGCTGTGCCAGATTGTCCTGGAAAATTATTGACCTGAAAGAGAGAATGCTAATCGATAAAAGAAATGACAATTTTTTTATGCATTCATTTAAAGTATTTGATAGTCTTACCTTTTCTGTCTGCTTCAGTACTGCCTTTTTAGCTATGTCAAGAGCCTTGGATTTCATTCCTTCAGGATCTGAAAGTTGAATCAATGATATATAACTAATCTTCTAATAAAATATGAAACTGTTTTTATCAATCCTTCTGTCGGAATTTGACTCGTAAAATTATTTGTTTAATTTGAGTATGATATTGTTTAACTATCAAATATTTAAAAGGCAATGCTTATACATAATAGACAAAACTTTATATTAACAAGTATAATTAACGTGATGTGTGATATTAAAGGCTCATTATTCACTCACCATATACATCGTCTTCCATTAATTTCAGTTTCTTAGGTTCACTAGCTTCACTATCCTCCTCTAATCGTCTTAAAATGTGATTAGTAACTTCATCGTCATGAGTTATACAGTCCAGCTTTGAAGATTCTGTTTGCATAGAAATCTGGCCTCCACCCACTTTTCTCGCCATAAAGTGGGCATACAACTCAGTTTGCGTAATCAAAAAGTTCAATTTTCTTTGTTGCCGTTTAGCTTCTAAAAGTTCAAGATCAGCTCTTCTTTGTTCAGCCAAGACTCTGTCAGCTCTTTTTTTCGACACTTTATCAATCCTTTCAAATTGTCTCCAGTAAACGGAGATATCTCGTGAGAGTCTTTTCCCTCTGGACACAGCATCCTTGGCACATTTTTGAGAGACAAGAGCTCGTTGCCTCAAGTGACGAGCACAATCTCGAGCAGCACGCTTAGCCGTTGCTAACAGTTCCTTACGTATGGCTGCTTTCTGGCGTACATACTAGATTAGAAAATAATATTTCATGACACTTCTGATTGATGTGCAAAGATGTTTACAAAGATGTGCATTAAGAATTATTTTAAATTTTATCCACCCAATTTTGGCATAGATTATATAAAGTTTTAAGCAAGAATAACTGATATATTTTATGATTTAAATTAAGAATATGGTTTTATGGTTTTAAATATAGAAACTTTTGGTTGAGTAATTTGATATAGAAACTAACTTTGCATAATTCTTTTTTTATAATTATTTTCCATAGCTTCTTCCTCTTTGACAAAGCGCCTTTAGACTTCCCAACACCTTTGGTTTTGTAATATTGTTCTCTTTGAGCACGTATAATGTCATTTATAGCTTCCACATTATCTAAGTCCCACTAAAATAAAAATTAAATCGTTAAAAAAGAAGATACCATGTGGGAAAAAATTATAAATATTTCTAATTAATTTTGGTTTATTCTCCTGTTAGTAATTATGATAGCCAGGAAGCAACGGTTCGCTCTGATTCCGGCAATTGCAAATGTGTAAGGCAGGGGTGTATTCTTTCACCCAATCTGTTCAATTTTATTTATACGCAGAAATGATAAGAAATTCTCTGACAGAAGACCAAGATGAAGGCATTAAGCTGGGTGGATAAGACAGGAACCTCTTTAACCTCAGATATGCAGACGATACAACCTTACTCGCTAAAAGCAAAGAAGGACTCATTAGATTACTGTTGTCAAACAAAAAACTAAAATCTTGACAAATAGCAATATCCAAGCTTTCAATCTAGAAGAAGATAATTGAAGTCGTAGACGAATTCATTTTCCTCGGTTCCAAGATGATTACACTTCGGAAATCAAGGGGCGCCTTACTCTCGCGTGTTCAGCAACATTTGGAAGGACAAAGACATCACCTTTGCGACAAAGCTTGGGGCTGAGTCTTGGACTTTAAAGAAGCAAAACAGGCGATGTTGACTAAAGACTCCTCCGAGTTCAATGGAAGAGGAATTCAGAGATTCTGGAAGAGATGGGTAATACAACACCTCTCACCAGTGAACTTCTGAGGCTGAAAATGCAGTATTTTGGGCATGTTGTCAGAGCCGGCAGTAGGAAAAGTCAAATTATGATGAGAATCACTGAGGGAACTAGACACAGAGGAAGACCCCGGCGCCGGTGGACTGAAGATCTGGAAGAAGTCACAAGTCATGCACTGTCAGAACTCAACAGAAGGATGGCTAACAGAAGTGTGTTGCGTGTCTTGTGCTGGGATGCAGCTAAAAGTCGTTCTCAGCTTGGCAGCACAAGGTGATAAGGTGAGTAATTATTATAGTAATACATTTTATAACCATCTATTGACATGATTTCATTCACTATAGTACTTTTTACTTCTGGAAGCAATACGCTTATCGCTAAAATGAGGTCAACATAGTCAAGACTATTGTGTAAACTAATGACAAACATTCTGTTCAACAAAATAAAGATGCAACTTTTTATTTTTCAGTTCTGTAACTGTTATTATTAGATTGAGTAGTAGAAGAATACCTCTATTGAAAGTTCAAAAACAATCAATTGTTATTAAAAATTCATTATTAGATTACTTTAGTGCATCCATAAAATAAAATAGTACTAACCTTCTGTGTTGCTTTTTTATGAGGTTT
The DNA here is from genome assembly GCA_036873645.1 of Minona dolichovesicula. Lineage (NCBI taxonomy): Eukaryota > Metazoa > Platyhelminthes > Proseriata > Monocelididae > Minona > Minona dolichovesicula. The sequence continues at coordinate 18,889 of JAYJLU010044435.1, read as the reverse complement.
TGATTGTCCCGATTTATTGAGTTTCTTTGAAACTTTGCTTAACTTGCTTTTATGACCTCTGGTTAGTTTGGATTTCCTGGATTTCTGTATCTCCATAATGCTTTCACTCTTAATTCGTTTTTGAGATTTTTTCCATTCTGATAAATTAGACTTGCTTGACTGTCTGTAGTTTTCTAGATCTAGTAAGTCACTTAAAGCTAATGAGCTAATGTGACTACCATTAACATTGAATGTATTTTCACCCAAATTTACTCTCTGAAACAGTAAATAGAACAAATTGAAAAGAAAACAGATGATTAATTTACTCATATGATGTAATAGACATTTTTACTTTTATCCCTTGAGATTTACAGAGCCAAACACTCTGCACTGTTTCTTTAACTAAAAAACAAAAAATGTTTACAATACATCAGAATTTTTTAATAAAAGTATAAGTGTCGTCTTTGCCAATGAAATAGGACTAAATTTTACAAGTCTTAAGAGCAATAAGATAATCTTACCAATTTCTTCATTCTGTAAGTTTAAAATTGCAGGCTTGAAGATATGACTACCAATAAAATTGATATCATCAATGAGATGATCAGTGTCATAAATATTGATGTTCATCATTCAATTCTTCCTGAAGTATGACAACAAAATATTCTACAGAAAAGCAACAAATGATGTTTTTATTAAATATAATTCTATTAATTTCAATCAAATAATGTAGTCTACTTTTCCATTTTACCGTCAAGGTAAGCCACATACAAGTACAGTCAGATTTATGTATTAGTCAAATCTGCTTCTTAAGTGACCTCATGTATATAACAGTCACCATAACAACCAGTATAAGGAATCCCAATGATTGGTATTTGTATTATATTTGTCCATACAAATATATACAAAGCCACATACAAAACAACCACCTGTCTAACATGAGACTAGCTACAACTATTTTTTAGGAACATTTTACAACAGGCACATTTGGCATAACTATGTATTGTTCAGCTAAATTAGAGATCAATAGTGCTGAAATAAATTCCAAAAGATGAGCCAGTGTCTGATTACACAAATAAGCCCACATTAGCTAACTAGTGCATCAACTAGGTACTAAAATCAGAAAATTAAAAAATCTACTTAATTTTACAATGCAAATATGACAGAAACTTGTATTTAGGTGTACATAGTATTAGAGGTATGAACAAATTTTCAATTAATTTGACCTTAAATGTATCTACCTAAATTTAAAACAAAACACGGAGGGAAGTTTTTTATTTTCATGATCATCTGTATATAACAAAATGACCATTTTACTGTGTGGTCATTATATACAGGTTTTACTATAAAAAAGTTAATGAGCTAACAATCATTAACTATAATAACTAAACCTTTTTGTCTTTTGTTAAGCCTAACTGGATTCTATATGATGTATGACATAGACCAAAATATTTAATTTAATTATGATTTTAAATATGTGATAGCCCATTAGACAAGATTGCATTGTCCTAAATGTGAAAAGTATTCCAATTATCTATTTTTAGTTTTTAGAGATGACCACTACTAATTAAATAACTGATTAATAAAATTAATACAGTATACTACAGTCTGGTTAAGTATAGTAATATTTTAGGTGCATCTAAAAATAACTAAATATAAACTGTCTGTAATTTATTATCTAAATCTGAACTTTTAAACACCTATGTTTTTTTCTCATTATTAATATAAAACAGATGCTGACATAGACTGATGCTATACTGCAATTTAAAAAATCAAATAAATTGACAATCGGTCAAAGTTGGCACTATGTTATTAACTCAATTTAAATCAGAATCTTTCTATAAAATTGACAGCAATCTTTTACTTATTGGCTGTAAATTATTTGAGTGAAATTTTTAGTTGTTTAAAATACCTATCAATTATAAATGATAAAACTTTGATTGTTCAATACAGTTATTTATAGAAACAAAAATATGAAATATGAAAGGATATGAACAGTATATATGGTGCTAATGCAATCATGTAAATTATAGCCCCTAACTACAAGCTAGAAAACAATCAAAAATATATCAAATGTCTCTAAACTGCATTAGCACAGTATTTATCATACAGCTAGATGTTTTAAACAACTAAAAGATTTCTTCAAATAATTTACAGCCAATATTAGTAAAAGATTGCCAAAATGACATTTAGTTCTATAACTAAATCAAAAAATTGGGATGTAAATCTGATATTTTGATTAGTTGATGTTATACCATTTTGACAAGTGCATCTATCAGTAATATCTTTAATGTTTTGATTTACAAAGTTAGATGGAATTGATTAATTCTATGGAAGTATCCAACTATCAGCCTGCAAAACCCACTAAAAATTACCAGCATTAGGGTTAGGATTTGTGGGCCAATAGATACCCGGCTATTGGCCACCCTCCTAGAAATTATTTCAAAATTACCAGTTTATATAGGGTTGCAGGCCAATAGCCATGGGTCTATTAATCTACTAATGGACTAAAGCTGTGCCCTCTGCCAATTACATGTTTCCAAACTTTGAAGCTATAGCTCCCTCCTCCCTCCCTCCCTCCTAGATAATGTATAACACCAAAAATTATAGCCACAACCTATAAATTGTTTTTAATTCTTAGTACCTATATAAAAGTATAACTATGTTTGCTATTTATAATAGTTCGCAAATAAGTTAATTGAACTAGACCCTATATTAGAAGATCCCTATTAGAACATATAATTAATAGTTCACACAAGTTATAAACACATTTTTCAGGAAATTAAATCTTGATATTTTTTAAATTAACTTAAATTAATGCATGTACTCATAAATTATTTTTTGATTCAATAATTTAGATATAGAATGCACCTTCTGCATCTAACTGATTTTTTTAAATGGCTTTTTTGAAAGTAAATACATTTTCATAAATGACAAATTTAACAAAGAAAACCTGATTGGGATGTGGTAAAGATATCTCATTTTTGTTAATTCATAATGCTATATGACCAATATTCAATTAAATATTATACAATTAATTGAAATTACAAACCTGTTAAATAATTTTTTTATCTGTTAAATTTAACCTTTATCACATATCATTTCTGTGTAACATTCGGAATGTGAGAACTTTAAATAAAGATGTCTTCTATCGTAACCAATAACATTTATTCTAGGGTCATGCTTAGAACGCATAGCTGGTGAAGTATCGTAAATATTTGCCGCCATTTTCATCAAGTCTGAATTCTCTGACAGATATTTTAAAAAAATAAACCATCTTTATGTACTATTTTCATTGTAGAAAAGGTTCAACTATGCAAATATAAAGGTAATTTGTAATGTAGTTAACTAAATAACTTAAAATAAAGATTAACTCTTTCCATTAAGTTTTGATTATTAAAATTTCAAGGTTAGATTTGTTTTCATGAAGCTCGAATAAACAAATTGTAAATAAAAGTTAGAGCTGCCACCCAGCACAAACAACAGCATGAGAAACATAGCCACAAAGAATATAAAACGGAATTGAACAACATGAAAAGTATACATTTGTAGAACAAAAATATAAGCTATGTTTGAGGGAGAATGATGTTACACACTTCAATGCAAGCTTCCCCCTTCCTGTGAGTCTAACTATATGTAGGCAATCAATATCCTCCAACAGCTAATTCTGACGGAACATTCATAGACGCGTAATCTAAAGCACACATGAGACAACATTGCTGCATGGGGTAATAAAATAACATAATTATGTAAGTGTGATTCGTTGCGTCACATCATTTCTTATCAAATTTCCATAAATGTCCGGTATATTGATTAAAATCAACTACGTATAAACTACTACAGGGTGTCCCGTAATTCACTGTCGATATTAAAAGTAAAATATTGTCTGTATTAAAGATTTTATATTTAGTCAAAAGATACACTCACAAACAGGAATTACAAGACAGTGAAAATCTTTAATATAGACAATATTTTACTAAGATCGGGATTTTTAAAATTTAAGATCGACAGTGAATTACGGGACACCCTGTATATAAAACTGATATTCATACTATAACTAAAATTCTTGACATAGTGGTGTATGCTCTTGCCCCACATCAACCGTAAAAAAACAGCCATATTTCCGCATTACCTTACCATTTTAAGTTTAATGATCCTGTTGCTAAACACTATCTTGCATTACTCGTGCCACACTTTGCTTTCAAAAGAATTTAAAACAAAAGCTGATAGCTTGATTCACTAGCACAATTTTGCTAGGTTTTTCAAACCAGAAGTTAATAATATGATACGTTTCATGTACCTGCGGAAGTTCAACTCATAAAATGCAGTTCGTTATATCAATTAGAGAACTCGACCGCTTCGTAGAGTAATTGTTGAATTTGGTCGTACCAAGAAACGACAAGCTAATTATTATCACTAAGTTTTTACATTACCTATCTCATTTTGTCATCCTTTGTTAATTATACATAAAATATATGCTTATTATTATTATACTATGGGATTCGTATTTTGGCATAACATTTAAATTTAGTAACTATGTATTAGATCAAGAAAAATTGAACACAATGAACCAAGAAAAATTTATTTCTTACAATTATATGGTGGATAAATAGCTGAGAAAACAGAAAATAAGACATCTAAGCACGACTAGTGAAGCCCAAGTAAACACAACAGTCTCTCGTAAAAAATATTTATAATATGAATTTATCGTCCAGCTCACAAAATTATAAAAATATTGTTGAAGGAATGATGTAGCGCAATTAAGAAATGTACAAATAGGCATTTAATTTTATAGATGAATGTAAACATTTCGCTTACGATTTATTTTACAATCAAGAATCATATTCACGTCTACATAAATATGACTCACAGACTGGATCAAATAGTGAAATTAATTTCTTGTTTGGTTGATGGTTCTAAAAGGGATTCACCAAAAAACCACGGAATTAAAATTCTTAAGTGACAATAAGGATCTGTTCCATTAAAAATTTAAATCTATTACTTTACGATTCTCAAACATTCTGTAGAATTAGTTATGGAATCATTAAGGATGCAACCACCAAATAATTGACAATATGTATTTGTTATTATTGGAGGGCTTTTGAAAGGCTTGTTTTCTGTTCATCGGATAAAAGAGAGAGACAAGCATTGAATAGAGCTTCGTTTGACTAAAATAGATAAAATATTACAACTAAAGAATAAAACACATTATTCTTACAGTGAAATGAGTCTCTCTGAGAAAAGATGAACATTTTATATTTCACATAATCAATATTACCATAGATATAAACTTACATGAATTTGACGAATGATGTTTAGACAGCGATGATAAGTTTGGTTATCCGATGGTAAACCTTCTTTGTGAATACACTCTGTTATTAGTTGCACAATCTTCGGGAGATTACTGTTGTCAGCTCCCAAAATAACAGGATGATTCGCCTCAATTAAGTCACAGAGGTAGTTATAAATATGAACAGTCTCTTCCTTGTCCTCCCAAACGGGCAACCACTGAATCCAACGCTGCAAAAACTGATCCACATTTTGATTAGGAAGGCAGTCAGGAGCGTGCTTGCAAATCTTCAAAATAGAAACATATTTTGTTCCTTTATTATATATAATGTTACGAACAAAAATTAAAGCTCACAGAATTGTTGTGCCTGCATACTTTAGTCAAAGCACTAATGCCGTTTTCAGTACACACGTTGAATTGTTCGGATCTGCTATTAGGTGCGTCAACCATCTCCATAATCACAGGTACAGCGGATTGAAGTGTCGGCTTAAACTCAGGACCTCCGTTAGCAGCTGCTACACCAATACCAAAGAAAACAGATTGGCGTACATCTTCTTCTTGACTTTGAAGGCCGATTTGAAAGGCGGGTAAAAAACATTCATGAAATTGCCAACTGTATTCACCGGCGTGCTCAATAACATCATCCCAAAAACAGATGCCCCATTGAAGATCGCTATGAGGACGATTGCGCTCCTTTAATAGAAAAAGTTTTCAGTTGATAATAAAAGTTTAGTTGTAGAGATACACATTTGAAGGTGAGAACAGTTGAGTGTACATAGTGATTATTTCGAATCGAATGGTCATACATTATGTGATGAGTGTCACCTAATCTGAGAAGAAAATCCCACGATATCTGATGTGTGCCATATGATTTTGACAGGATCAACAGAAAATAGTAAAACTAATAATTATTGATAGATACTAAGTAGATTGTTCTTAGAATAACAACAACTTGGTTACTACAGTTATTGTGGTATCATGCCCTCAGATTGGCATCCGCAGCTTTATTCAATTCCCCTTATGATGAAATATTTGGAATATTCAGAATGACATTATGAAACTGGATTGCACCGAATACCATATCTTCAGCCTGATTATAGAACAGTATGTGGGTTTCTTCTGATAACGGACAATAATAATCAATCGGAAAATGTTCTCTCTCTCTCAATTCAGTATGCCAGAAATGGCCAAACTCGACCATTTTTACTAATACTTTCTTTGTGATAGTCCAAAGATTTACGAGATGGAAAATAAAATGGTGGATACACAAATCCAAATCCTTTCGTTTCACTCAGAATAAACTTTGATGTAATGAAGCAAGAGTATCCATGTTAATGTGTGGCAGAATCGGCTTGAGATGTTTATAGCTGTTTCGAACCAAACATCTTTTTAAAAGAAGGCAATCAAATCTTCTTTCACACTCATTGAAATAAGAAGGATTGGTCGATAATGGGTGATAGTGATGAAGTTAAAATTGAAATAATTTCGATGTAAACCAAGAATGATTGCAATGTGTACAATATAAAATTCTTGACTGGAATGTGGTCGGAAAGGTACCGTCTAATATCTATCATATTATAAGAAAAAATAATTTCGAAATCATTTATATATATTAATGGGGAGATAGTTTTTTATGGCACTGACCAGCAATTTCACTATATGAGGCATCAACTGCTGAAAGAAGGGCAGTGCGTCAGATTTGTGAGTGACAAATAGTGCGTGCATAACGTCACTTAACTTGCTCAATACGTATTCATCTTCGTCCTTTTCGTTTACTAATCGTTCTTCCTCCTCTTCATCATAGTCTTCATCCTAAATAAATAATAATTAGTTTGTTTTAAAGAAAAGAGAATGGCCATAGTAACTATCTACTAACAGATAAGGTAAACATTAAGCATTTTTTAAAATTTCTCACTTGTCTTTGTGAGACTCGTTGATCATGCTTTTCAAAATGTTCCAGAAACAATTTATTCATTTGAGTATAAAGATCTTGCATTTGTTCACTACTGAGGCAGCCGCGTCCCATTTTTTCAACACAATTAGCCAACGCCAACAAGTCATCGCCCACCATTTCTCGTTCTGGCTCATTAGCAATGGCGGATAGTAGATTCGGTAGAATATAGTTCCACATTTCAAGCACGTATTGCTCACCTCGAGATTGAGCGCAATCCAGAAGATAAGGTAACGATTCAGAAGCGGCAGCACGAACCTAAAATTAATAATAAATAAACAAATAAGAATGTGAAAATATAAATAAAATAAAAACTATAATATTTCAAACAAATCTTTAAATTCAATTGTTAATATACCTCATCATTAAAGTAAAATTTAAGCAATGGAACCATGATCTTTATAACTTCATCGACATATTGAGCGAAGCCTTCTTTTAGTTCACGAGCATAACACACAAGCATTTGACAGGCAGTAGCTTTATCTTCAAGACCGCTGGAAATATTCCACATCACAATATAAATAGAATGAGAAATAAACCAAGTGTCTACAACAACTAAGACGAACTGTGTATTAAATTTCTTAAAAGTGGATATTTAATATCGAAATTTTATTATAGGCACGGTATAATATACTCGAAATCTATAAAAGTCATGGATTAATTAGTGCTCTTGAAGTTGTGTACAGTAGAAACAAGACTAAATAAATGAATTTTTAATACTATATGTAATGGTCATCTGTGCATCATTAGATCAACTACAAGATTATTTACAATTTCCTTTACCTGGTTTTGATGGCAAAATTCTGATCTTCTCCGACCTTTACGATCTGCCAGTCGATATCAGCGTCTTGACTATCGACCTCTTCATTGTCCATCAGACATACTTCTGGTTGTATTTGAGCTGATTTCAATACCTGGCCCATCACTACGGGCAAATAAGGTTCAAAATCTTTCCCCATCAGTTTACAGATTCTCGCCCAAGCACTTATCATATAGGTAACCTATTAAAATAAAACAATTCATATTTAATAAAAGTATACACCTAAATTAACAAATCGACGTTAAATCGGTCACTTTTTGAAATGAATAGATAAATACCTGTGGATCGTCACTTGATATTTCAGTTTCCTGTGTTTGAGTTTTCAATAAGAGATTCATAACATCAGCAGCATCTTGAATAAATTTCTCCTTACCCACGGCCAAGCCAATCAAACTGATACATTCAATAGTCTTCCCTCTTAATAAGCGCAATTCAGGCTGAATGGCGTGCTCCATGATGAACTTCAGACTAGGCATAAACCTGAAAATAAAAGAAAGGAAAGGGTTAATTAACACCAATATGATTTGATCAATATCAAAATCCCGGAAAGACGAGCCAGCGAGTATAAATGGGGTCTGGGTCCAGGGGCTGCAGCGCCTGGGGGCAAATGTTTTACGTATTTTGACAATAATTTTAGCACACAGATCATATAAGAGATGACCAACTTCACACACGTAAGGAGCCGATTTTCTAACTGGTCCCCAACTTCACTGCGGGCTATCAGAAGCACAGTCATAGGAACCCAAGTCAGAAGATGGGAACTGCAGACTATGCAATGAAGAAGAAACAAACATATTATGACGAGATGCCTGGGATCGAATTCGGGAATTAGTGGGATCACTGCCCCACCCCCCCCTAATTTTTATTGCAATTTTAGACGAATTACAGGAATGATCATTTAACTTCATAATCCCGGAAGAATCACACGTCCGACATATTAAGAAACAAAGGCGAAATCGAATAACATAGATACATTGATCAAATATCGATGCATAATGGTGAAGATATGAATTTACACGAAACTATCGCTAAACATTTCAATTTTGAGTTGATGGTTTAGCTAACTATAGCGATAATATACAATAGGTATGTATATGGTAGTATTGACCATAGCGTTTTAACTCAAGTGAACTGTATATCGACAATTTCCAAAAATCAGCTGACAAATTTCTATTTACGCAATTACATATATATAATGTCCGCGAAACAAACAAACAAATATATTTCCAGGTGGATTCCAGTATAATTTATGAAAATACAGGTAAAAATAATCATGAAAATTTATGACAGAAAGTCGTCAAACAGAGAGCACATGTATAATACAGATGAACAAAAAACAAATCCCTTTAAATTAATTATTTTTTAGGGATTCAATGTCATAGTATAATCTAAATTGACCAAGGTATTTATCGTCTTCCGTCAAACGCTTATCCTCAATAAACGGTCAAAGGCAAGCAAGATCACAAATGAAGGAAAACTTCATTGGATTATGTTTTATAAGATGAGAAGCAAAATCAACCATTCCCTTCCTGCATGACAATTTAAAAGATAAAACTTTCTCTGAGGAATTTTTCCTGAATTCAAAATATTCAAAACACCACAACTGTAGTCAAGTTCATCAAAGTTTCTGAAGTTTTTTTGCATCCTCAACATCAGATTGTGTCAATGATCGGCATATTTATCATCTTTCAAGACTGATTGCTTCAAAAAATGTGTCATGATTGAGAAAAGCATCTTGCCATATTTTTCAGCAATAAATGACAATAAAGATGCATCATCCTGAAATCTTTTCAAAAACGTTTCCAGTTCAATAGAAATATGAAGGACAATTTTCAGATGGTATAAACTTGGCGAATCAGGCAACACTGCTTTCTCCAAAACCTTGAATGATTTGTTGTATCGCGGAAATGGTCAACCTTATGAGAAGGCCAGATTGCAATTGCTTTTTCCATTACTGGAATGTTTTCAATCCAACAATGTGAACAGTACTTTAATGGGAAGCGGTCACACCCGTTATAAACCATGATTATAAAACTACCAATTTCAAACTGTCGCTTCTCTTAAACACCTCTTGATTTTAATAATTTGCTAATTGAAAGAATAGGGGCGTTTAGGAGAGGCGACAATTTGAATTTAGTAGTTTTATAATGGAGGAGATAGGAATTTGTCAGCCGTGGTATAGCAAAAATATCGATATCATGCATTTCACTTTCAGTCAAAAAATTCAGTGTAACTGTAATTATACTTTGCAGTTTTCAGTATTTAAATTGAAAATATCTTTTAGATTTCTTATGTTAAAACAGTAACCATTTTCTCAATCGTATACAGGTTACATAATTGTTATAAATAAAATCGTTATGACATATATGTACATTACATGCTAGGTAATAAAGCAGACCAAAATCCGTACTTTTATATAATCATACAATACACAAGATCGTTTAGTTATAGAAAGAAGAGAATACAACAGTAAGAGGTTCTACTGACTGTTGGTGAATTGGTAATTAACTCACCGATCATAAAAGATAGCGAATTTCTCTTCTGCAGTATCAGCGACTGATGCAATGCTAGTAACGACTTGTTCCAGAACGAGCTTCTTACCGCTATTCACCAGTTCATGAAATTTGGCAGTCAAAACTTGCTCCAATTTAGTCATTAAAGTATCCAAATGTCCAGCTAAAACATTCTAGAAACAAACAGGGAAATATGTCGATAAGTAATGGAATGAGGAATACAAATGAGGCAGATTAGAGAGAAAATATTCAATTGGAGAAGTCAATAAAGCGTTTCTCCCATGAAAAAACCCACTCAGAGATGTACAGAATGATACAACATGATTTTATTCAATATATATTCTATTATATACACCAAACTAACAAAGAGTGCAATATAATTTCTTTAGTTGAGAGGTCAACCTACTATTAAACATTTATGGAAGAAAACGTTTATATACAGGGTCTGCCATAAATAAAGGAGACCTAAGTTTAGCCACCAGCATAACCTTATTTCTTAATCTATTAATATGTAGTATGGCAGAGTTGGTCATGACATTCCAGAGTGCAGATAGGTTAATTATAAAGTAACCATATTAAGAAATAAAGCGGTTACACCCAATTTCAAAGCTCTATCAATTCCACCTAGCTGTTTCATCAATCTTTCTCAGCAACTTATCCAATCCTCCTGCAGTTCAGCCATTGTCTGGGAATTCGGAGAGTATTAGGCGCTTTCTCCCATAACCTTTATCGAAGCGATAATATTTGATGATTATTTTCTCTTCATTGGAGAATGGCATCGCAAACACACGCACAAGCTCAACCGCAGAATGGAGCGTTAGTGTACATATGTTCACAGGCTGCAAAAGTGAACAAAGTTCAATGAACTACGCTCATCATTGCTACTGTTATTCGATATGTTTTTACACTTGTTTAATTTGTTCTCTAGTATGTCATGACTAACTTTGCCATAGTACATAAAACAGATTAAGAAATAAGGATTTTTGGTAGATAGTCTGGGGTCTCCTTTTTTATGGCAGACCCTATATATACATATAATAAATTTAATGAATCTACAGCAGACGATCACAATAATTTGAAACAAACAGAGTTTTAAACAACAGTGTCAGTCAATTGAAACCGTATGATTTACATAAAAAGAATGTAAATCAAGAAATCAATACGAAGAATGCGATCATTTTTCATTGAAGCTGTGTAGAGTAAAAGACGATGTAGAGTAGATACTAGCTAGTGTCTCTGTGTGAATTGAACGTTAAACAAAAGTCAATTAGGTGAATAAAACGAAATAATTTAATCACTCTCATTATGAAATGCCTTAAAGCTCAAGGAAAAATATCAAACTTGAGAAATATGTACTGCCTGCCTGCCTTTAGAGAAGCATTCACGAGAAAACGACATTTTATTCTATATTTAGAAGAGACGCAATGCAACAATATATGTAAGATAGCGCACAACACACGAATTGACTGAATGTGTCAATTACTAGACAAGAAATAACATTTCAACAGCTGTACCTTAGGACAATTCTCACTGAAATTGACGATAGCAGCACCAGCATGTGCCTGAACACGAGGATTGGCATTATCATCTAACACATTCATCAGAGCCGGTATGACCTTGTCGTGGTAACACTTTTGCAACTTCGGTCCAAAATCTGTGGACATTTGTCCCACAGCATTGCAAGCGGCGAAACGAACTCGCGCATGAGGGTCGGATAAAAAGGGTAGAATTGAGTCGAGAATGTTTTTAAGCATGGCGTCCATAAATTTATGACAACCCTCTCCACAAGCCGATACGGCCATAAGTGCGGCATAGCGATATTTCCAGTCAGCTGGAAAGACAAACATATAAAATTATTAAATCTAAGTTTTATAAACAACATAATAACTATGTGTTTACCATATTAAAAATTGGGAATTTCAAGACCAACAAATGCATTAAATACAATCATAGAGATCGGATTATGTTTATTTATTTGCGGCGGGTAGTCTAGCAGACAACGCTGTTATTTATCATCACAAGCGATGTCAACATTCGCTCTATTATTCATAGATATCATCGATATGAACCCAGAGGAATCATGCAGGGAGTAGCAGAAATTTGGTATTGATTTTTATATAAGGACAGAGATTATTGGTGGATAATTAATTTTCACTGGAAATGTACTCTTAAGTCAGAGAGTGTTGGTGTATTGAGCAGGCCTGCCGCTATACAGAGAGTGCTCTACAACAATATTAGATATATTGACTGACCCGGCTTTGTTTTGTATTCTTCATGTAAACATCGAAATTTATTCTCTGGATTAATTAATGTCTAACCAACTATTCTTGAGATGAAATTATCTGAAAACTTATTGAGCAGTTTAAGAATTTCCCCTTCCAAATGTGTATCCGATAATATTCCTTTGTTAACTCAGGTAAGGATTCGATTTTTCGATATTTTCGATATTTTTCAAATACAGAAATAACCACGAAACAATTAACTTCATTAATATCTTACTCATGAAACGATATTCCTTTCTGCCTCTGTTACCACAATTGACAGCGCAGCAAGATCTTACCATATTCGAATAATATGTTTTTGCCACGATAGTACGGTACAGCTTGTTGCCACAATTTAAACAAAGATGTCATTTCTAGACTAAACCGCCGCTAATAGTCCGATTTCTATGAATATAAAATATAATTATACGCCTATGGGAATAGGCCAGTCAGCTTATAACGTCCTACAGCCATGCCATATATAGATTAGTTGAAAATGGGCGACTTTTCAAGTCTCTCTCAACCAAATGATTTGAAATTTTGCATGCATGGTCTCATACGCCATACTAAAATATGGAGAAAGTTTCATTAAGATCACCGGATATGAGCGGGCAAAAATCGCATATTTCGTCATATTCTTCTTCATTTTCAGCCCCGATAATGTCCATTTAAACTTTCTCTGTCGGCCGTTTTAGTATATAATGAGTATTATTAAAACCAAGTAATAGTTAATCTACGACAGCCACCAACCATGCAAAAAAGTTTTCACGACATATTGCGATCACAGCTGAAGGAACAATCAATGCCTACAATGAGGTCATTCATTGTGAATGTATAACAGAATAACTCACGGGATGCCAGCATGGGAGACACAATCTGGATGATAGCGGCCAATACTTTTTGTCCTCCCATGGCGCACGCGAATCTATCCAGAGCCATTTCTGCAGTGACAGCGTTACTGGTGTCATCGTCCTCCTCTGCTTCGTCATGCTGAGACCATTCATCATCATCCTCTAGCTCTGTCATCATCTTAATCAACGTTTCAATCAATGGCTCAATGAATCGTCCAGATTTGCGCACAGCCGCTGGAGCATTTTCTGATAAGGAAATAATGACCTCAAGGGAGAGGTGGCGCTGATTGTCATCAACTTCAGTATTTTGAAGTATCTAAACAATAAGCAACATATCAGTTGTTAGTGAAACAGGCCCACATTTAGAAAGTCATTAACATGATATTCTTCCAGAGACAAATGAAATAAAACTGTGAAACATCTAAACGTCAGATCGTTGGTCATCCAAATTGAAAATTTAATAAATACCATTATTACCATGCTTTATAGGTGTACCTAGTGTGGATAATATTATACATTTGAAATCAAAGCTAATCAGAGAACAACTAAAGTAAGGAATATAAAACAAATTGATACGAGGCATAATTAATACAATAATACGTATGGGACAGCTGTTATAAGAATTAGTCCATTCAAATTACTATAAATCAACTTCATTCTATACCGCTGCGTATTTTTTGATGATTGATTGTCGACACAAATCAAATCAAAACATAAAATCAATTCACATTAAACAAAGAACAATTGATAATTTACTGAGAAATAAACAGAGCCCATTAAAGATGAGTCTTACACGGTGTGACATATAATAATAATATTACTTCATCACACGGTATTGTCGATCAATAACAAATAAAAAACAGTCAAGCGTTAATGAAATAAATATCTCTGACATCATGACAAACCTATGCGATAAGATTGAGACAATTAAAGGTCTCGACTAAGTAAATATCTAAAATTAAGAGATCACAGACGCAATAAAGAATCTGACGTTAATAAATTTGTCTGATTAGTTCTGAACTGACTGGTAGTATAACAAGATAAAAATCATCTATGACAATATCGATGGAATTAATATTAATAGCAGCAAGGTAATTATGAGAGAAACTGCCTACTTTGAAACATAGTTCCATTGTTTGATTGAGATAGGGTCTTAAGAATTTTGTGACAGAGTCAGCCAGATCCACTAAACATTTCAGCAGTGTGTCGTCATAAGGATCATTTTGAAGACTGTCGGATACAACCTAAAATATTTAAATAAATGATTAATTAGATGGAAGTCAGTTGAAAAAAGTCACTAAAGATTAAAGTTAAAGGATGAATAATAAGCACACCAGAGACTATTAAGTTTAAAGATTGTATGTAATAATCTACAGAGCATACTTGGAGACAATGTGGCAATAAATCCTTCATGGCACTTAAAACATCCGATTCATCCTCATTTGCAATGACAAATGAGCAAACAGCTCGCATGCCCGCCACACGAATGGGTAAATGAGTGTCCACAAGTGATTGACCAAGCATATTGTGGATAGGAGCCAAATTAGGTCTCTGTTGGTCACCAAATATTAGCGGTACAGCGGTAAACATATGAAGCGCGATCTCTTTCAAGTCATTATTATTTGATTGCATGCAGTCAAATAAAAATTTGATGAACTCCGGCCAAGTACACACATTATTATCATCTAAAATGTTACCGGCACGTTTAATAAATATTTTGAACAAATTTATTTATCCTAGTTTAAATCTGTATGTCACTGACTACCAAGAGCAGTCAAAGAAATTGCTGTGCACTTTCACAAAATAGACAGAATGATATTATTTGAAATATCAAATACCAAATAACATTCAGGGTTCATTTTATTTGAAAAAACCCAGCCGCTGAGCTGACTATAACTATACTATAGATCATAGTATGTTCATATTCATTGTTTATTGTTCATTCTGTGTAAGGCTTATGTATTTTCTGTCTCAAAATGGAAATGCAAGAATTGCATTCTGAGAATCCACCTCTTCTTGCAATCTCATCTTTTTCATGTCCCTCTCCTGAATTTCTTTCATTAGTCCCTTCTCTGTCTAGCTTCTTCTTCTCATCTTCTGTACGCTTTTTGACCTCGCTCCTCCAGATGAATCTTGTAAGTTGAGGAACTCTTTCAATGTGGCAGCAATCATATCTTTGCAAATATTGACAGATAATGCCCCACTATATCTCTTGATCGTAGACCAGTCTTTGTGTAACAACCGTTCTTTCTTTCAGTTTAAATGTCATACTCAGGACAAGGAAATATAATACAGCATAGGTTTATTCCGTATAAACCAAGAATGTATTCTCAATAAGTTTATGGAAGTCTCAACTGATGACTTAGAAATCACAATATAAATAATTGCGCGTAGCACAAATTTATTTCTGTTTAATATTGATTGCTAACATTTTTCCCGCTGACCTTTTTATGAAAACATGCTGTTTTCGATTGCGAAAAAACCCCCCCTTTCGCCGACTTTTGGCATGATTTTGAAAAACCCTGACTTTTCGCTGACCAAAATGAACCCTGACATTAGTACAGAGTTACTTGATTATAATTTCCTATACAGTCATACAGAATACAATCGATTAGTGACCTTGAATATCTAGCAATAGGATTTTTTGGGAAAAACAATTATCAACTATTTTCTGCCATTGTTTACTCCTAATATTTATTTATTGTAATGGTATTAAAATAAGACGGTATAACCATATTAAATTAGATCACATTGAATACACGATTGCTCCCCAGTAAAAAATGATTGTTTATAGCAAATATTTTACCGAATTGTTGTCTTGCAAGTTCAGCTGCTGCATCAGCAAATTTTTTCCTTATCATATTTTCTGTTTCTTGAATGATGCCATTTAAAACCTGTTGCTTGACAATTTGTTGAGCGTCTGGGGTCAGTTCACCAAATGCTTGGTCATACTGATTGAGAAGTAGACGTCTCAACAGTACAGCAGCCATTACTTTGCACTGAAATAAATGGATTAAAAAAATTGTAGGATAGCCCACTTAGTTATAAATATAAAGATATTACAAAACCTAAAATAGCTGCCATACTTCTGAATTTAAATTGCTATTAAGCATAGATTGCAAAAGGTGACTCAAACGACTTTGTGCAGGTATTGACTCAAAAGTCTCCTAAAAATAACAAAAAAGTTAATATTAAATATATTTACATGGTCTGTATGCTTTGTCAAGATTATTTTCTCTGGACTTTCGCCTGTTATCCAAACTTACCAATTTTATCCAACTGAACCAACTAATTTATATAAATTATAGTAGTACTGATATATTACAGTATATCATACGTGTGATATCAACATATATGGTAATTCATTTTAAATGCATATAAATGTTTGCAGGAATGCTGTGCATGTCATAGGGATGTGATTAGCAACTTTTCAAAAACTCGGAAAAATGGGGTCCAGGGGCGGAGCTCCTGGTGGGGTTAGGGGGGTGTTTTGAGAGAAATTTCAACTGAATTAAAAAAAAAGAATAGTTAATCTTAATATAGTAAATTTGATTGATCCTCCTGTCCCCCCTACATTTTTATTGTATATTTATACTAATTTCGAGAATGGTCTTTTCAGCTCCAAAAACCTGGAAAAATCACATCCCATGATGTCAGGAAAAGAGATAAAAAGTATGCCCAGTGAGAGGCGAGAATGAGTTGTTTGTAAATCTTCTTTTTTGGGAAGATTATTCTCTTAGAGCATTTGATATGAAGCAGAGTCCCTGAACTTCCACATCTTCCATACACATAACATCAGCAGACTTAAGTCAAATTTAAGAAATCTCTGTATAACCTTTTTAAAATATTTCCATTCTCTATCTCAATGTTTATGCTGCTTCAACTCCTCTTTTCTGCTGATCTAAGTAAGACAATAAGTAACTCTTGAACCATATGCAGATACTGGAAGCTGGTGTAAAATCTGGAAAAATATATGGTGGCTGAGCAGGGTGTAAAAGATAGATATGGTGGGAAATGTTTGAAAATTCAATAGGTTTACCCTGAAATGTAAAATAAAGCATTTAATATTTGTTTTTCACTTAACTGTTTTATATTCTAAAATTAGCTGGCCTATGGACCATGTATTTATTTTGTATTAGTTGTATATTGAGTATATGCATGTTACATAGTATTATACCAAATTTAATTCAAAGATTAACAAGTCTTACCTCAGCTTTAGATCTTTGCTCATTGTCTGCACTTTGTAGTAGATTTAGAAGGGAATCAAAATCAGAAGATTCAACCATAGCAATCCTATCCAATCTATAAGAGGTTACAGAAGAATAAACAATTGTTTTATCAAACCATTAATAGGAAATGAATTGTTAATATATTTAATACAGTAAAACCTCATTTATACAACTTTTCTTTTGCCTTATAAAATTGGTCACATAAGCCAAACAAAATAATGTGAGGAGATAGGGATCCACGTATAACTCTGAAAGTCACATAACTGACATCATTGTTATACAACTAACAATATTGTAGATAATGAAAGATTAATTAAAATTATATTTTATTATACTATGCATAAACTATTTTTATATTGATGGAGCATTAAAACTTTGAGATTGATTTATTTAGATTGTTTCACCCATTTACTTTCAAAATGGAGTGTATGGTTAAATGCATAGTGGTCAGTATAATGTTAAGTTTAGTTAATTATAGAATGGATAAAATTTGCATTGTATTAGAAAATATTAAATTATGAACAATAAGAAAAAGCATACTTGGGGTATAACTAATAAAGTATTGTCTTACAAAATGTTAAATTGAAGAATACTTGATCTGTAGTTAAGAATTGAATTATGAACAACATCCCAGTTTAATTAATGGTATAATAGGAATAGTGATGTCAGCATGGTCAAGTAATATTATCCAATCAGATTTATGTATATTTAAAAATTTTTTGAAATTGTATGCAAGGTTCATACAGTCACCCAAAATTTAAAGACTTTTAAAGACCAAGTTCTACAAACTTATTTTTAATGCATGCAAGTGAGATTTCCAGATATTATATTATACAGTAGAAGCTGCTTAATAAAATCATAGTGGGCCAAGTCTATTTGATTTTAATAAACAAATTTTAGAAAATGAGAAGAAAACACTATATAATCCAAGGAATACATTGTATTTATGTATGTACATACTATAATATTTACATATGGGGCTATATTTGTACGTATTT
>JAYJLU010043324.1:0-16773 GCA_036873645.1 Minona dolichovesicula | reverse complement strand
ATAGAGAATGTTCATTCTATAGAAACAGAGAGACCATTCATTTATGTGAGGCTGATAGAGAATGTTCATTCTATAGATACAGAGAGACCATTCATTTATGTGAGGCTGATAGAGAATGTTCATTCTATAGAAACAGAAAGACCATTCATTTATGTGAGGCTGATAGAGAGAGAGATAATGTTCATTCTATAGAAACAGAAAGACCATTCATTTATGTGAGGCTGATAGAGAGAGAGAATGTTCATTCTATAGAAATATTGAAGCTCTATTCGATTTCTGTGGTGATCATAATCAGATTTCTATCCTGATAGAAAGAAATGTCTAGGAAATTTTGGTAGGATTATGATATTGTCACTTTTTGTTTAACTCACTAAATTTTCGTTTGTTCATTTATCTTTAGGTCGCAATCCCAGTATTTTGTCCACCTGGGATCCTGAAAATAAGCGAAATTACTACCGCGCCCAGGAAGTCATCAATCACGAATCCATGTCCTCTGATACATCCAGTAAATCCATCAAGCACTTCACTCTGGCCGACTGTTTCGCTCTATTCACTAAACAGGAACAATTAGGAGAGCAAGATCTATGGTACTGTAAGAAGTGCAAGGAGCACAAACAAGGCTATAAACGATTTTCATTGTGGGACCTGCCATCCGTGTTAGTGCTACACCTGAAGCGATTCAGCTATGGATCTTATTTCAGAGATAAGATCGACACGAAAGTCGAATTTCCTCTTTGGTAAGTTGATCCCGAAACATTACTAACTAATCAATAAGGAATTGACACAGAAAATTGAAGAATTGGATTGAATGATATGATTCATAATATGTGACCTTTTAACATTTTTTAGTGACTTGGATTTAAGTAGCGAAGTGTTAAATCCAAATTCTCGCAATCGTAAGACTGTGTATGATTTAGTTGCTGTTAGCAACCACATGGGAGGTTTAGGAGGTGGGCATTATACTTCCTATGCGAAAAATCCCGAGACTAAAAAATGGTATCACTTTGATGATTCCTATGTTAGTGAAGCGGATGAATCAGATATTGTCGTGAGTAGATTTTATCATACTGACATAAATATATACACCATGTATGTACTATCTTTTAATTATATTTGAATCAGAGTCTGTAGAATCAACAGAACTCCTAGAATTGTTCAGGTTTGTGATTATTCCTAAAATTTGGGCAACCAACGAAAATTCCGAAACTTTTATAGGCTTTTGTAATTTTTCGATTGGACATCTGCAGGTTTGTTGAATGTTTTGCGCCAGAATTGCTTCTCCAATATTAAAGCTGTGATGGTCAAACTGTTAATGAGACAATTCTGAAGATCATTGATCATTGATGAAATAGAGAAATATAAGATTGGTTTGGTTCATTTTTGATTCTGATCTCTTCATTCAGTGCATAATGGAGTTAGAAAAGGGATTGGATTATTGTGTTGAACATTGATGAAACGAGAAATGCGCTCAAGATTGTTCCATTATTTCAGATATTACATATTATTAACATCCTAAAATTTAATAGCTGAATTTCTAACATTTTATGCAGCAATTCCTAAAAAAAGTGTGTACCTTGTCTTCTTCATAAAGGGAGCATAAAATGTGACATTCTTAAAATATGTAAATATACAATTCTATGAAAACTTACTTTTAGTCCCGCAACGCCTACGTGTTATTCTACGTTCGAAGAAATTCTACAAATTCTGTTTCGAACAACTGCAGTAATAACGTTTCTGAAGAAGTGAATTCGGCCCACACGAATAACAACAATTCATCGAATAGTTTCGACGATGCCGTTTTGATGGAAGTGGAATAGTTTTACTTACGCAATTGAAAACCTTGTGGCTATCTGTGTGTCAAATAACTATCTCCTCCTCCTCTCTCTCTCTCTCTCTCTCTCTCTCAGTAATTCTTCAGACAAACTGACTCTTATCATGTTAGGGACAAGTTCTTATTATCTATTCATCTGTTTGTTTGTAAATAATGAGGCCTCGCGCCAATTTCGGATACTATTCAGAGATGTGTATTAAATAATCCATAAATATTCATTCCATACGTTTTACATAATTATATATATATATATATATGTTATGTATATATAATTATGTAAACTTTAATCAAATGTTGGAAATTGTAGAAATTGTGGAATTTATGGGTTATTTGGAAACGACTATTCACCCATTTTTTTATTTGTTGTTATTTTTTCTTAAGTGCTTTCAAACACACATAAAAATACAGTTATTGCAGCTGTTCTATTATTTTGTGCCTCCATGCAATCACGGCGGAATTGTTTTTAATACATAATTTTAAATCCTTAAAATAAATCCGTTTGCTAAAAATGATTGGTTGTGTGCATTGAAATACATTGAAATACAGGTACAATACAATACCTTACATATACCTTGATTTTTCATTGAATGATGATAAGATATTGATAACACAAGCATTCACTTTTAAAACAATTACAGTCTGTTTAATGTTATTGCTCCTAATTGTTAGATTCTCTTACATAACTGTTATATTTACGTACTATCTATCAGAATACATATACAACAATTCATTGTTTTATAATAAAAATGCACAGGAAAAATAGTTTTTTTTAAATGCAGATTTATTGATTTAATTTATTATACCTATACACTCTATATATAACGTTTAAATGTCATTTCTATGCTCATTCCGCTCATGTGCTAAAACTGATATGATAGTGCATATATATCCGGAATTACAATTCTAAAATAATTGGTACGAGATTATATTACAAATCCTCCAGAGCAGAAGCATATCACGAGTTCCATCACAGAGATCCATCTAGTCCAAACCTTATTATAAACAAAATTTCTGCGCGCGAGTCAAGTGATGGTTGTTAATTTATAAACATTATGGGATTGAGTTGACATACCTAATAATTTTATTTAGGAAAAAACACGCAAGTATTATATAGTAGGATCCCATATACCTAATAAACAAAATATAAACTAGTTTTCTCCATGGAGTCAAAAACAGTTCGCTATTTCTCGGAGGCTTTCGACACTTGAGATATATAGGTACATCACTTTTAGTAAAGAATGTAAGGCAACGCCGATGATACGGAGAATATTTGCAATCACTCGTGCTACTATGTCGAGCTGCAGTGGGCATTTATTTACTATAGCAAAAAGAAATACGAAGAGAAAATATTTGGTATAAGAAGTAGCATTTGTCTACTATAGCTTGCCCAGATTTAGACCTTCAGGAAAAAGATGGATCCATTCAAAACTAAAAAAATATTTATTAAAATAGGTGTAATTCAACACGTTCCTCGACCACAGACAAGATCGCCATCACAACTTCACATTGTTTAGCTTGATAAAAGCATTCTCATACTATCGACTATTTGTAGATTCAAGTGACATGAATTAGGGCTAGAAATTTTTGCGAAAGAAATTCAACATTTCGAAATATTGTAAAATCAAGTGTAAATTTCTCGTAAACACCTTAACCAAAATCAACAAGGTAGAAAATTGTAAGCAAGACAACACGAATAATATCGCCACGGTTCCTGACATATATAATCAACCTGATGAATTATTTAAAATGTAACCTCCATCACTTTGGTATTGTGAGTAGTGATCTCTATGGTAACATAACTGCAGTTAATCAAACTAATAATAGTACGTAATTATCATTAGTTACAACCAACTCTCTGGTTACAACTCTGCGGGGGACGCTTGTCTGCTGTCGCAAAATTCTACATTTGGAAATGTAAATCATTATTTTTGTGTGCCTTGTATTATCCTGGTCTGAGACATTAATATAAACTATTGTTATATACAATATTGGTTTTTATCTTTACAGTAGTGTTCATGAATATAAATATTTTAGTGTTTTTATAATGCATCAAGAAAAAGCAACTTAATACCGCTAGTTTGGCAAAAGTAAACAATCTGTTTTAGATTTATTTAGACTTTTCTAAAATCAATAATACAACAATTTGTCAATTAATTTAACATTTCATAAAGTAATTGTAGAATATTATATTTGAGTATATTAACTAAATATTTTTTAATTAAAGATGTTTTCTGGATTCAATTGTAAGCATTGTACCTGGATCATTTATATTTATTTATGACTGGCTATTATTATCAGGAAAACATTTGATGAATAATAAAATGCATATCACCATTTCAATTGATATTTTTAGGAAAGTTTTAAAATAAAATTTTGCTTGATGAGTCATCCACTAAATCTTTTTTGCTTGACGGGTCATCCACTAAATCTTTTTCTTATTCTTCTCTTTTAAAAATACTTTCTCTTTATGTCTTTTTAACTTGTTCAACAATTATATACAGTGTCAATTATGGAAATCCTTTGTCTGAAATGCTTATTGATAATTTGTATAATCATATATAATCATAATATAATCAACTATAAGAACTAAAAAATGATGATATACTTTTCCATCATATTTGTTTTCTATCCACTGTTGAAGGAAAATAATTAAAATATATTTACACTAAAGAAACATTTTGCCAATAATCTTAATTTTGCATAATTCTTGGTAACCCAAATAAACTATTACATATATCAACTATGTTCTAAAATGGTATTAAGTGTCAGTTTTTTTAATCATTTCACTCTATATCTATTGTTATTTATCAACAAATATGGTTTAACAGAATTTGTGCAATCAAAATGTATTGTATAATATGCTATCTAAGCTTTATATATTTTATATGCTTATTTTTCACTAGCATTTTCATTTTCAAAATTTGCTTGTCTAGGCTTCAAGATAGTATATACATAAAGGCTTTTTATATTTTGTTTTAATATTTTCTTAAACTAACTGACAGATAATAATCTATTTTATTTATAGTTGAAAATATTACAGTTACATTTCTATGAAGCTTGAGAACACTTGATTTAAATTTAAATGGAAGAATATACTATTCTTGGGAGAATTGGAGAAGGAGCACATGGTATTGTATTCAAAGCAAAACATATTGAAGTAATTAATTCTTTATCTACATACATACTAATAAGGTACATAACTACTAATATACAGTATATGTTCAAATATTTTAACTGATACTTACATATTTGACTATAGAGTGGTCAGGTTGTTGCTTTGAAAAAAGTTCCATTGAGAAAATTGGATGATGGAATTCCAAACACTGCTCTGAGGTATCTTTCATTTTATATATTAATTTAGTTAATTACAGTGAGTAACAATATACAAAGTAAAGGAATATAATAAAGGAATTAAGGATTAGTATGGCTCAAGCAGCATAGTATAAGTTTCAAAATAAAGGAAGTTAAAGCACAAGCTGTTCAAAATTTATTATTTCAATAAAGCTGTTACAGGAGACATTTATCTATCTTAAGTAAATAAATTTTATTCAAAATGTTTGTCAATTGGTATATTTACAAATTAAGAATAATTGTCATTTTAAAATTTATCTGTATTTATTTAATACAACTTATCAAAGTAATTTTGTGGTATTTGTACTAATGCATACGATTATGTTTAATATCAACAAACATTGGAAATGTAAACATGATATGGTCATTTTATTCTAGAGAAATAAAAGCACTCCAAGAAATTGAAGACAGTAGCTTTGTGGTTCGACTGAGGGAAGTGTTCCCTCATGGAACTGGGTTTGTTCTTGTTTTTGACTATATGCTGTCAGACCTTAGTGAGGTACTGCGCAATTGTGAACATCCTCTTACTAATGCTCAGGTGAAGAGTTATATGCTCATGCTACTGAAAGGGGTTACCTTCATGCATGATAACAATATTATGCATAGAGTGAGTATTTTGTTCTATATCACTTTGCAATTTGTTAAATTTATATTCACGAAAGGGTAACAGATTGAAATGAACTATAAGTTATTGAATGATAAGAATCTAATTTATTTATTCTAGGATTTAAAGCCAGCTAATTTACTAATTAGCTCAACTGGTCATCTGAAAATCGCTGACTTTGGACTCGCTCGTGTCTTTCAAAATGACAGAGAGCGACTCTATAGTCACCAAGTTGCTACCAGGTAAAAATATCTTGATAAATTGGAAATTATAGAAATAAGTATAATCTCAATTCAGCGCTATTTAACATTTAATTCCTGAGAGTACTTAACCAGGATTCGAACTCTCGACCCCTGGATTGGTGGCCAAAGTGTTCTAACCATTCGGCCAGCACTCTACAAAAGAATGACAATTTGAAAGCTTTCTTATACTGTGTGCTGAATCAAACATAGAGATTATTTAAAGCTTATAAGCAGTATCATACTACTAACAGTAGGGTTGGACTAACCACTTCACACTGCTAGAGTGACTATAAAGTCAAGATAAATTAGCTCATACGCCAGCTTAACAAAGAATACATTTTTATATTTAAAAATACCACTGCTCTGATATTTTTATATTTAAAATACCACTGCTCTGATATTTTTATATTTAAAATACCACTGCTCTGATATTTTTGATAATTTTTAAAATTATATTTAGTAAATTAGTTTCATAAAAATATTAATGCTTTGATGGAAATTTTTTATTCCAGATGGTATCGAGCTCCGGAATTACTTTATGGTGCTCGAAAATATGACGAGGGAGTTGATTTATGGTGAACATTTATCTCTTTAATGGTGGCTATTGCACCCGAAAATTTTAAAAATGACATAAAAAACGAGAGAGATACAAAGCCTAATTATGAGAAGCGTATCCAAGTTCAAAATCGATATCGTATTCCGATGTCTGTATTCATACATAGGCGCTCTGTTGTCATCTTATAGATTTATAGCTGTAAATCTTTAGACATCTTTTTACCTTGTATTTTGATTGCTAGATTGGAAAACATCTCTTTAATCAACATTAGAAATATTATCGAAAAATTAAGTTTACCCTGGCCTTTTCAACCACTATAAAAACGTTTAAAGAAGAAATTAATTTAACTAAAATTATTTGGGCATATATGGCCTCTAAGTACAAGTATCTTTACCATATTTCTTTTTCCTAAAAGGCAAAGTTATTATATATTTTAGGGCTGTTGGCTGCATATTTGGAGAGATGATTAACTTCTCGCCACTGTTTCCTGTGAGTGATTTATCATCGATATGAAATTTATACATACAAAATCCCTAGTTTGACACCATAGATATTAATATTTGGTGGAAGTATTGGGTTCTTATGCATATGAAAAATATCCTTTTTGTAATACAGGGAGAGAATGATATTGAACAGCTATGGTTTGTTATCAGTAAACTGGGAACACCCAATGAAGACACTTGGCCGGTAAGTTTTTCTAAATATATTTCTATTGATATAAATGATTTATGGGATCAAGGCTTCCTAAAGACCTTACGGAAGACAATATCAATCTCAGATGTGTAGATTGATTACAAATCAGTTTACATAGTGCCCAATATATTTTCTGTTTTGTTTATAAGTTTCATAATTCGGTTAAATACAGAGTTGTTAATTACATACATTGAATTGTTTATTTTACAGGAATTGAAGGATCTTCCCGATTATAATAAGATTAGTTTCGCGCCTTGTGATGCAACCCCATTTGAAAAGATCCTCCCCGATGCCTCCCCAGAATCTATTGATTTAGTTAAGAAATTTATTGTTTATCCTTCGAAGAAGAGAATTGCTGCAGCTGAAGTAAGATAAAGATTTAGTTGTTGACTGATTAAAAATAAAACGAGCAGCCAAATCAGAATCATTTTCTGTAAATTTTATTCAGACATTTTTCGATCAAAACAATGATCATTTTACATGAAAAGTTCACAAAAGGAAACTAAAATCAAATTTCAACGGTACATAGATTTAAGATAAACAAAATTAAAACATATATACATATGTATGTATATAATCAAAAACACAAATTCCTCCATTTGTGATCATCTTTATTCATGTAACTGTGTATCCAATTTTCCCCATAATTTTAGTATTTTATCTAGTGATCCTTCGGATCCATTGAAATTAAGGAGTCTCTCTACATTTTAAACATCTTCGACCTTCTTTAAACATTCAAGTCAATCAAGGGGCTAAGTTTAGTGTTAATATTTTCTGTTAACTGTTATATGTTTTTGATTTTGTTTATCTTTAATAATGTAAATTAATAATGTACCGTTGAAATTTGATTTTAGTTTCCTTTTGTGAACTTTTCATTGATAATGATCATTGTTTTGATCGAAACATGTCTGAATAAAATTTACAGTAAATGATTCTGATTTGGCTGCTCTTTTTATTTTTAAAGAAATTTTCTTCAATCAAAAATTATTCTACAATTTATATTTTATATTCTGTTTGGTGGAGCTCAGATTTTAATTCAATTTTGAACAAAGATTCTCAATATGCATAATATCAACTACATTCATAAAACTTTTAGGCCCTCCTTCATTCGTATTTCTTCACGGAACCTCTACCTGCTCATCACTCAGAATTACCGATGCCCTGTAGAAGTAAAAAGCTGAGTCACAATCATCACGCGTATGAGTATAATTTAAACACACCATTGGAAGAGTCAGTTGTCAATCCAAATTTATTACTTGATGGAGCTAAATTATCTTGCTTTTATTAAAGCAAGACAAAACTATAGTATTTCTTAATGGGATAATTCTGTACCTTGGTGTTGAACTCTTACATAATGATGTACATAATAATAATAATATAAATAATATAACAATTGTTGTTACATATTTAGAAGAAAACTAAAAAGGGTACATTACCATAAGAAATTACTTGTATAAACTGTAGGATTATATACATAGTTGCTTGAAAAGTAATATATTCAGCTTATAGTTCGATCGGTATATAATATTAAGACTATATTATATGATGGACAGAAAGGGTTCTCTTGTAACAAGCAGTTTCTCGGACTACTATTATATAAACAACATATTGTAGTCCATGGAGTTTCTCTATGCTTGCGATTTTAAGCAACCTATGTTTTCTTCTCCTCGTCCTTCTTCCGCTGTTGCTTTTGAAGGTGACATACTGCCTGAGTGGGTGTTCTTCCTTACATTCTATATTACAAACATGTTCTATGACCTTTGCAATAATTTAACATCATAAAAGACTACTTAATTCAACGTTCACAAAGAATTGTTCTTGATATGGCGACCCTGGAAGCATAATGCACTATTCCAAGCGGCGTTCCTCAGGGAGCACATTTCTCTCCCTTTTCGTTTTCCATTTTCTTGTCCGACTTAAAACCCGCATTGAGTAGATAAAAAATATAAAATAAGCAGACGACACAACCATAATTTTCCCTGTTAAAAGTGAGTCATCTAAAAATGTGTACGACCTTCTTGATTCTGAAATTAGTAACACTGAAAACTGGTTTACTGAAATTAGGCAAGATAAATCTCAACAAAATACAAATTACGAAAATAGGCATCTTCAACACAGACAACCGACTCAATCAATACGAGCACCTTTCTAGAAGAGCTCCTTCTAGAAAGGTGCTCGTATTGATTGATCGGTTGTAATCTTATAAGGTATTAAGGTATAAGGTATTCATATTGGTGAAAAACTAAATTGCGCGGAGTTATTATATTGGTATTAAATAGAAGCAATATAAAACAAAATTTGTGTACTTCTCACTAAATTGGAATACCCACATAAATTATGTACCTACCAAAAAGCGAATCAATTCATGTTTGCTCCGAGATCTTTTAAGAAATACTCTTGGATAAAAATGAGAATATCATTTTATGCCAATCAACTATCTTCTCTATTATCGAATACGCAGCACCTGTTGTCTTCACTGTACCTATACTCTTTAAGTGAATTACAACACAAGATAGAGAAAATCCAGAAAAGATGTCACAAAATAATATGTGGACCTTGTCAAAGTAATTGTCTACCGAATCTTCTAAATAAGAGTAGAATCGACCAATCATTTAAACTGTTCCTCAACCCAAGTAACCATCTTCTTCGCGGCGATATCGCAATCACGTCGAAAATGATCGCCGTCGTTTCCGCGACGATTTACCATATCGCGGCAATGTCGCCATGATATCAGATTGACGATGATATATTGGCGATGTCGCTTCAATGTCGCCGCAATTATAATTTATTAAATTATAAAAGCTCGCTATAGATAATAGTTTTCATTTACAATATTAGTATTGTAAATGAAGATATAATCTCTTCAACAATTTCGTCCCTCAAGCTTTATTGGCAATTTGACAGTCGCAAAAATGCATTACTAACTGAATGTATAAAAAAATGATATAATGATTAAATGATTAAATATATACAGATGTGTTTAGATACATAGATATATAGCTAGATAACAAGCAGATACCTATACTATGAGTGTAACTGTCTAACGAAAAATGTTCTGAAGTTCTTAGCGGTCACCAAAACCTACGCTCATTTGTTGGAGGAATGAATTGGTGTAGAATGTGATGTTTAGATGATAGGATCTTCTTGAAAAGTCTGCATTCATGTTCTTTGATGATGTCTTCAAACTGTTCTCGCTTTTTACAAAGTTTGAACTTTTGGCATCGGCTGAGGATACTCGTTATACTTCTTCGGTCTCCATCGGTTGTGTAACCCCACCATCCTGGAGCACCATAAGTGAGCTTGCAGGTTCAAGTTATCAAGGCATAAACTTAAAATCTACAAAATAATGGCCATTATTTTGTAGATTTTAAGTGCATCTCTGCAGCATTTGTTTATGTGACCGGATGCTGTCAGTTTGGTATCTAGAGAGATGCCGAGCACATTTAATTTCGGTTCACTCTTGTAATATTTTCCAGTTCTGGCGGTATGATTTTGTTCTTTCTTGTTATGATCATTTCTTTAGATTTTGATACGCTGAGTTTCAAGTTGTTTTCATTTGCCCATTTATTGATGTTGTTTATTTCATCGTTGATGGAATTGCGACGAAGCAGGGATAAAGTATGTGTCATCCGCATTCTTAACATAGTGGTTTCCCTGAATGATTGGATTGAGTTCAGAGGCGACAACGAGGAATGCTAGTGGCCTAAAGTAGGTAAACAATTTAGCACTTTAGTAAAAAAGAGTTTGCGAAACCTTTGCTTGAACAATAAGCTATATATGGCCAGAGTTCTTGAAATTCATATACTTTCACTTTGATAGCAAATACTTTATATATGTATTACAATAGATTTAAGACATGGTCTTTAACGAGTCTGTTTCACATCACATCACATCATACCTTATTCACATCAATCCCCGACCTTCGACTTTTATTGGCAAGGTGCGATTCTTGTTTAATTTTCGAATGATCGATTCTTGGGATAGGGATCAATCCTGAATTTTCGAAAACGCTCAATGAATTAAATATACGTGGTGTACTATAGATGTTAATGTACCCAAAATGTTACACTAAAAATGGTTGTAATATTCTAACCTTGCAATCGCCATTTCTTTGTGGCTATGTTTCTCATGCTGTTCTTTGTTGCCGGGTGGATGGGGGGCTTATAAAAAACGTTGAATATTTATAATGTTTTACCACACTATATATTATCTTGCGCTCAACTCAAAAAGATCTAAATAATTTACTTCCCCCATTCTTATTGCTCATGAAATTACATTTTTCAATCTTCAAACTGATCAGGAGTGATATTCTATATTCTTGCCGAAAATACTCATCAATGGATAAAATATTTACTGGTTCTGACCTTTCTAATAAATATGAGAATTATAGGCCAGGTTATTCTAAAGAATGCATTGATGTTATCTTAAAACATTGTGGAATTATGAAAAATAATGAGTAATTTTGATTTATAGTTTCAATATTAAGTTTATAATTTCTGTCAGGGTGTCCACACCTTATCACTTCCAAATTTCAAGGAATATTTATTACTATTTCAGGGAAATTTCTGAAAAAATGTAATGATTATATTCAATCATGAAACATTCTAATTCAATATCTTATTTTAATGGCTTAAGTCTGATAATAAATTCAATTAAAATTTGAACCTTTTACAGGGTGATCCAAAACTACTTGGTGATATAAATAACTATAACATTAATTCAAAAATTACCCATTAAAAGTAAACTAGCACTAGTCTATTTAATAGAATATAATACCATTTGTTATAGCTATAAGTTCAATCGATCCCGTTCAATCTTATATTCAAAATAAAATTACAATGTAATTTTGACCAAATTATGTTTTACCAGGTAATTTTGGATCACCCTGTAACTAATTTGGAGATATAAGAAATAAATATTTTATTTTCAAAAATCATACCTGCATCATAATAAAAATATTGGCAATCATGAATAGGTTGGCTATAAATTATTTAGACACAATTTTTGATTTGATTTTTGAAATAAAACATACTACTATATACTTAAAGGACATTGAAAGAACTTAGGGAAATATGAAAACTAAATCCAGCATGCATAGTGCAACTGGTCTTTTGTTTAATACTTAATAGTATCTGTATGATTATATTTTTCAATGTCAATTTAAGGACAATCTTTTTGGATAAGACATTATCATCCTTAGATAATAAAGCAGGTAAAATTCACCTAATTATATATATATTTATGAATTAAATTAAATAACTGTTACTTTTATTAATATTTTCATTTTCAGGTAAATTCTGGAAGTAATAGCCTTTGTTCTTATTACATTAAATCTTTTTTATAAAACAAACAAAATAAATTATTGCTCTGCAAACTGTACTATAGGATTACTAAAATATATTCATTGAGCATATTAATGTTAAGTTTATGAAAATTAAATTCATTAGATAATTAAAGAATGTTTTTAAAAATATTTTTCTACAATTAATTGATGATTAATATAACAATAAACAAATGATTTTACTAATTCATTCCACTTCATACCTAATTGAATAATCTGATTGCAATTTGTATAACTTGACTCTAAATCTGACATTATGATTGATTATCTGAAAAAGACATCAATCAAATGATCCATTTTATCATAAAGTCATAATGTTTAAATGATGTATGGCTCAGTAAAGCACAATACTTTTGATAAAAGTCTAATAATTTGAAATTAAAATTGAATCAGTGTTGTATACAGTTTTGTTTCCTGACTATAATAAGAATGATGAAAGATGAAAGATGATTTATAATTTATTGTTTTTCCAGAGTAACACTGGGGAAGGTTGCTGATGTGGCTTGTGGTACAGGTAATTTCACCAAGCTGATTTCTCCATACTGTAAACTCATTATTGCCTCTGATGTTAGTTCTTCTCAAATTGAAGAAGCCAATAAAAATAACACCTTTGATAATGTGTCATACAGGTAACCAATATTACATTTATTTATTAACTTTTTACTGTTTATTAATGTAATTCTTTTTTGATGATTTTGTGGTTAGTATTGGACGAGGAGAGTCTTTAGAAGCAGAGGATTGTTCTTTAGACATGGTCACCATTGCTAAGGCTTTGCATTGGGTGGATCACAAAGCATTCTTCAAGGAAGTTGATAGATGTTTGAAACCAGGTGGTTATTTTGTGGCTATTGGCAGTCAACCTTGCAAAATAGTTGGCGATACAGAAGAAAGACAAGAAGAATTAAACAAGCTAACTGATGAAGTATAAATGGATTACCAACTATTGTATAATTAACTTTTAGCCAGATATTCTTTTCAATTCAGTGTCATTGACTTTCTAGATTTTAATGGATTTACTACATACACAATATGGAGAAGAAGTGCTGAAATATCCATTAGCAAAATACAACAATATACCACTTCCCTATCCTCTCAAATTTAGGTAATGAATTGTTTTTCTATTTTGTATCTCAACACTTAAATATGATATTCGTTCTTCATAAAATTGGTTCCTGTTTTCTCAGCTAAAATTACAATATTTACTGCAACACACTGAAGCAGATGAAGAAACTATTAAAATATAAATACCTAATATAGGTTTTATTATTCTACATAATAGTATATCTAATGAATTATTTAGTTGTAAAATTTTGGAGGCATACAGTCAACGCACCTCAAGAAAACGCCCCAATTTATTCTACAAAAAAATGATAAGCGAATGTCGCTTTTTCGAATAACTTTATAAACACCCTTGGATACACTATAATGTTACTGTATATGATTATCTATCACAGAATTGAATTCTAAGAACAAATATGTGTTCTTCCACACTTCAGTAAATTTATTTGATGACATTTACTAAATATGCCTTTATCTATTACTGTCTGATCTGATAGTTGCTCTACAGATGAATAATATTACATTCTATGGTATCTGCATCAATATTTATTGAACAATTTTTGACAGAACACATTCAGTCTATTTGATAAACTCTATGAGGTCAAGATTCAATGAAAAATTGGCCTCTTGTGCCAGTCTAATCTATAGTATTGTAGACCTTTGTAATGTTCATTGTGTTAACTCAAGTATTTTTATTATCACTGTACGTAATAGAAATGATGTAGACCATTCTAACAGACTTCAATAAGGCACTTATTTTTATCTTTCTTATTATAGTCACATTTTTCTTGATATGTAAATGCAA
This sequence comes from Minona dolichovesicula, assembly GCA_036873645.1. NCBI lineage: Eukaryota > Metazoa > Platyhelminthes > Proseriata > Monocelididae > Minona > Minona dolichovesicula. The sequence goes on along the minus strand of JAYJLU010043324.1, from coordinate 2,291 downwards.
TGATTTCGTATTGTTTTCACACCAATGTGTAATTGTTGTAGAGTGGATTTATATGATGATCATTATTACTCCGGGCACGCACTGAGGCTGTACACGGAGACCATGTCCTCCTATCAAAACTATATCAAGAGCGGCATGGATGGAAAACTGCTAACTGAAAGCTTAATAAAAAGGTTAATTGCTTATATGCATATAAAGGAACTTATAATTTTATTGCCGATATTACATTGAATCCTTGAACCAATATTATGACATATTTGCATATAAGCGAAGACAAAACTGAGTAGTCCTACAACATATACAGGAACATGGTCCGTACGAATGTCTAAAATGTCAGGGAAATTTGATATTTCAGTCAGGGAATTTTAGAATACAAATTTTTTTTATAGTGTAAAGCAATTTTATATGCTTTTTTTACATTTCAGAGTTAGTGAATATTTTAAAATTTTCTCGGTCACAATATTTTTCCAGATAATTCCTATTATCATTCTCGCCTCTCACCGGGAGCCATTTTTATCTTTCCCATGTACATGTGCAATGCTTCCGCAAACATGTATATAAATTTAAAATGTTTTGGTCAATATCTCGAAAGAGAAACATTTTAAAGACAAAGAAATGTACCTAATACATCGAATAGTATGGCTGAATATGTTCAAAAATGTTCATGGTCATTTTCTGCTTTAGGCCAATTTTGACCATAGAGTGATCTTGAACACTTTTGAGCATATTCAACCATACTATTCGAATGTTTTTTCATAAAAATAAGCATGTATTTCGATACCTTATATATACATTTCTATCTGTTAGTAATAGATTTTATGCCTATAAAATGAATAATAAAAGTGGATTTTTCTTATACGTAGTATGAATGGGTAAATAAAAGGATGTAACCTTTTTCCCTTGAGTGGATTTCGAGACACCAATATCTTGCTGCTGTCTTTTGCCATTTTGGCAGACAGATGTAGACAAGATGAAAAATACTTTTATATAATATGTCGATTCATTAAAATGATTCTTTGAGTCTGTTTCTTTATCTTCCTGTATTTTAGAGCTCTGAAAATTCTTGATCTTAAAGAAGATGACTTTGACCATGTTTTTCACGTGAAATTTCCCTTGTTCGTCATTATCTGTCAGAAAGCGTCTTGATAAACTCGTCTATTTCTATTTTCGGATGATATATTTCTGACAGAATCAGGGACTCTACCTGATTTGTATGTAGTAGGTATATTTAGTATAGCCCATGTACTGAATTGTGTACTATTTCATATCGATGTTACGTACCTATATGTGCCATACTATACTTTTTGAAAATACTATGTACCTACATATATTTAGTAAATTTTTTTAATATGGATAATAAAAAAAAATTCTGGTTATTCAATTTTGGAATATAACGATAGTATACATAACCATACCTACCACCAACAATCGCCACTCAGCAGCAAGCTCTTATTTCTAATCACATTTATCTCTAACATCGACGCAATACTCAACGACTCTCCCGACTTCAAAGTCTTCCTTTGTGGCGACTTTTTTAATCATTTTATATTGCGGAAATAAAAATTCATTGCTCGCACTCTCTAATAATCTCATCACGTCTCCTCTATCCGCGGCCTCAACTACTTGACTATGTTTTTATCTCGGAAAGCGAAACCAACAGCTACAACAAGCTGTTGTTGGTCCTCCTATTCACTCTTCCGATCATAATGTCATCCTTCTGACACCGATCTATACTAATGTCAATACCACTACAGACACTCTATAGTACCTTACTGTGTTTGACCTCAGAGAGTCGATCATATCAACTCTTTTCTCAACAAGCTCCATGAATTACCCTGGAACCTGGTGATCTACTCCTCCAACCTATAACTCTTAACGAAAAATGCAGCTTCCTATATTCGAAAATGTTTGTCCTCTATTCCTACTGAATAAGTTCAAATGAGTGAAAGAGACAAGCCCTGGATCACACCGCGACTGAAATCTATGATCAACAACAGATGGACCGCATTCCGAACTAGAAATCCCGTCTACAATCATCTCAAAACGAAAATCAAAGACTAAAAACACACAAACACTTCTCAATTAACAAGAAATCCATCAAAATTATCAAGGGAAGCAAAACAACCAACCACTTAAATCCTATTCTCGCTGCTTTTACCAATTTAACCCAGGCAGCAAACTACAGTAGACTTTGGATATAACAACATCGCATATAACGACAGTTCATCTATAACGACACTCTTCTTCATTTCCCAAATTAAAATCCTATCTTTTACATATAGAAAAATTTG
>JAYJLU010042213.1:1662-16789 GCA_036873645.1 Minona dolichovesicula | reverse complement strand
GATTGGCTGCACAATTACTTAAATGCCGGCCAATGCAATTAATTGTTCATTGTCATACTCACAATTAAAATGCTAAACAATCATATGAAGGATTGATGTTTACCTAACCTGATTTAATATCACTGCTTGGCTGAAACTTGGTTGATGATTTGAGGCTCATGCTTAAACGTAACCCCTATAAGGGCACTTAGAAACAATTTGATAGTTTGCTCGTCTGTTACCACCTCTGCGCAGTACATAACTGTTTTAATAAAAACATAATTACCACATCTGATTTTATGCAGGTACTGTTCAGGATTTAATACCTGCACAAAATATGTTTATGTAGTATGTATTTGGCATGAATTAATACATACATACAAACATTAAAATGTTACCCTGTCGTTATATCCAAATAAAATTATCAATTGGGAGTTTATAAGTGTCATTAAGTACGATCTGTCATTATATACAATGTCGTTAAATACAAATTTTTTTATATGTAAAACATATGTAAAGGATTTTATTTTGGGAAATGAAGAAGAGTGTCGTATACAAAGTCTACTGTAACAATTTTTATTTTACTCTAATTATGCTTATCATAGTGGTAATGAATTCACAATGGCAATACTTAAATTTGCATTAGAAAATTTCATGTTGAAACTAGAAATATGTAATAATTTCTCACTTCAAAAGTAAAGAAAGTACATTGGATTGGATTTGGATTGTAGACTATCCAAAAATATCTATGGATATGTAAACTCCATTAAGATTGAGATTGAAAATATGTATTTCTATTACACTTAAAACATTTCAAATGCAAAATCTGAAAATCTGGACTTCTGTTTTCAATAAATCAGCAAATAAGGAAATAAGGGATGGAAATAAGATTTGAAAGGCACTGACTCTCTGGGCAAGTGGATTTCAGGCTCCACTCATCTACCTTATTTAAAACATGATTTTAGATAATTTTAGATTCACAATTATGCCAAAAACCACTTCCCCTCTTGGTAAGTGTTTTTTTGTATTCACTCACCCAAAATAATTATTACCAGCCCCTGTGGTCACTAGGTGAGTGATATTTGCACCCCTGCAATATTTTTCATCTGTCAGTGGATAAAGGAATTAGACTTGGATTCTTGCCAATATTTAATGAACACAGTTAAGTTATTCACCTTTAGCACTACAATATAGAATACTTATAGAAACCCTGAATATGTATTTTACTATATTTATATTTAGCATTTAGAAGTTTTAGAGCATTAGAGTTCTATAAAAAATAATTGTTTTATCTGAATTGAAAGTATCTTTGCTGATTTTATCTTTAACAAATATATAGCACTAGCAAGGTTCACCACAGAAGACACATTATGTGTATCATTTTGTAGCCTCTAATTGTTTGCTATAAAATTTTAGACATTCCACATAGATCCATAAGGTAGATGAAACATTCTTGAAACATACAGCTACTCATGTCAGTTAGTTAACTATTTTTAAAATTTGTTCATAAATGTCAAAAATGCAAAAATAACCTTTTTATCATTTAAAGACTGTTTAATTCAGGGTTCCCACACCCAATGGAATTTTTAATACCTACTGAGTTAATACTATGTTTAAACTTAAGAGATTTCTGATTGTATTAATACCTAAGGATGCATAAATTATTCATGTTTTGGATTTCATATTTCTCAATTATAAAAATTGAGTTGGTTGGTAGGTCAGAAAATATTAAAAGTTATTAATACATTTACATTAAATAAATTGATATACCTGAAGGTAGGAAAGATTTATTATATTATAAAAATCTGACCCTAATTATTCCATTGATGATTCAAAATTGGGGTCTGTCATTACAAGTCCCTAACATACTTATATAAATTGTTAAATGCAAGCCTATAGATTTTGCAGTTTGCCTTTGTGTCCATATACATTCCTGATTCCTACCTGCCAATTCAAGTGGTAGATATATTCACTCAGATTTTATTGTTTGATACCATGTTGGGAACCATGTTAATAACTGTTAATCTTAGAAGACAATAACTTACATTATGATGACATTGTACATCTGCATATTTTAATTTTTGATCCGGATTACAATGCATAATATCATCCTATTGTTTTGTACTATATTACAAATACATTAATGTATTTTACTTGATTACAATATTACATTACAATACAACTAATTGCAAGTACCCACTCAGATAGCAGCATTGTAAAACCTACTAGAAATAATGGATGATTAGGTACCTATCTGATTTACCAACTTATGAGTAAATCAATTTATTCATGGGAAAAACTTTTTAGTCCATATTAATCTTGACCCTATTGAATTCCCACAGACTCTTAGATATCATAACTTGTGTCAACTTCTTTTATCACTAGGTCTACACAAATGATGAAACAATTTATTCATAGTTTCATGACTAACCTCAGAAATGTTCAGAAGCATTTAGAATAATTGCCTTTTAAAAAATTTAATTTTAACAAAATGGTTAGTTAGCCTACTTTACTTAATAATAATAATATTTTTATGTCAAAACTATAATTAAATAAGTTAATTAGTTACACTCTTAGAATGGTTTATTCTAATACTATATTTTGTTAGTTAAAGGATAAAGAATAAATAGTTATTTCATTGAGCATCTTATAATTATATAAATCTAATCCAGTGTTTCAAGCTTATTTATTTAATACTGTCACTTAATGCTTTTTATATCCTATTCATAATATCAATAATATATATTTGACTGAAAATTTGTCAAACATAAGTCTAACCTTATGTAACTTCATGTATCATTTACATTCATTTTATGAAGAGAAACGATGGCAACAGATAAGGATACAATCAATGCAAATCTAGATCAATTACCAGCTTATGTTCAGAACATTCATATTGATGGTTTAAAGCTTTCCAACGCAGAGTTTGTAAAAAATCATGTAAGAGTTCTTTTAAAATATATTTTCTAGACTTAATTCATTCTCTGATGATGTAATATTTTAATCTTAAATTGCTTAAAAAGAAAACATAATTCCCTTTTGTTTTAAAACAGTTGTTTCTATATTTGTTATCATATTTTATTTAGTGCAAGGATCTTCAAAGTGTGACAACATTCCATGATTTGTTAAACACCTCTACTGTTATAAAACAGCGTCTTTTGGAACTTGGAATTTTTAAAGATGTCGGCGTTGTGATTGATATTGCAAAAGGTCCTGGTGATGGATACCATCGAGCTCTCTATGATGTTGTCTTCCTTACTAAGGAAAAGAACTTTTTCAATGCGTCTGCATCCAGCATGTGTGATATGAATAATAATATTAATCTGGTTCTCAGTGGCTCTATGCCAAACATATGTGGTAAGGCAGAATGTTTGGAAGTGGATTATCAGTATGGTTTAAAAGGACACGATAAAAGGTAAATCTTTTCTATGACATATTTTGCTCATGCACGTTATTTTTGTAAGTGAATCCCTTAGTAACATGTAATTTGACACATGCACAGGAGCTATAATTCTAAATGGATAGTTGTTGATAGTGTATACTATTATTCAAGCATGCTGTTTGAAATGTATTGGCACAGTTATTCTAGTTATAGATCACTACTATTTCTAAACAAATAAATAGCTGGACTCTCCAATTAGGAAGTCCTTTCAGGGATTACCCCTCTAAGCCAATCAGAATGTACAGACACGTCATCAACAATTAGAAGCATTTCGCCTCATAGCATTGACTCGACGAAACGCTCTCCTGTAAGCTATCGATCACATTCTTTGGAGTACTATATCAAAGCCTGAATATATATTATCAAAGCCTGAATATATATTATCAAAAGCCCCCCCAGATACAGTTAGCCCAACCCTTTCCAGTGGTGGATACAGAAATTTGTAAAAAATGGGGGGAGAAGATATCAAAGGGCGACAAACAAGAACATTTTTTGAGGGGTGCAAATCCTACTTTACAAATTTAGGCTTAAGTCATTCTAAATGGGGCCTAACAGTTCTAAAAGTTTTAGAATTGTTAGAAAAGCTAGAACTGAAATCAATCAGTTAGCTTAAATAATAATCAAGAATTAAAATCTTTGTTGAGCTAACAAATGTTTGTTTCCTTAAATATTTGAGCTATCTCAACTGACATTTTAGCCGATTAAACAGAGTGCATTTCTTTTTGCATATCAGCTAACGATTTTATATTATGTATATTGCAAGTTAAACTTATAATTACATGTGAAATTTAAGTTCGATTTTATTAAACAAGTTTCTACAAAGCTACCATTCAATCAATTTATATAAGTACATATATAATTATTGTAGCTGGCTGATGAAATATTATATTAGTGGTGAGAAAGTATATTGATCGCCTCTTCATTCAATATATAGAGCATAAACAGTCCGAAATGTACGAAATTACATACCTGTTCGTTATTTTTAATAGATATGCATGGCAATTTAATGTATCTTATATAAAATTATTGACTGTTCATTGTCCATTGCTAACATTAGTGGTCTCCGTGACAAACGAGCAACAAAAGTGATGAAGAATTATGAAAGCATGCTACTTTTTGTCCGGCTATATCCTTTCGATCAATTCTAATGATTTTTTTCTTGTATTAGTATGTGACGAGTCTTTTGTGCATGTTAAGTTGTAGATCATTTCACTAATTTAGGGCCTCTCTACTAGAGAGATTCGAAAAATTGACCGTTTTCAACATACAATTATGTATTATGTGTGTGGTGACTAGGTTGTTAGTTATGAGCTAACTAGCCTATTGCTGCCAACAAGACGTAGATATAGAAAATATGTAGAATGAAATGACTATAACGGTATGGCACATATTTTAAAATAAAGAATGAATTATTATTCTAATAATCTCAGATCATATCATCTGCATATTATATGCCGCGTGTGTTGTTTTAAAGGTTTGTGAGCTTTTCAAAACCGCTGCCTAATAATACTCGCGTTAAAATGGGTCTCGGTGGGTTCGACGAGCACACTGAGAGAATAATGAGCAAGTTCCTCGATAAATCCAGCGGTGTCTATTCGCTCATACGCTTTCCCTGGCTAAATGGTATGAATCAAGTGAGATTGGAGGGTATTTGGAGAGCCATTTCCTCTACAAGTAAGTCGCTCGAAATACAGGGCTGGAAAAAGGAAACCGTAACAGCTCATTTCTTCATGATTTTCTAAATTCTATGTATTCTATGGTAATTCATTCAGTTGTGGCCGAACTACTTGACAGATTGGGTTGAAATTTTAATACAATGTAGCTGCTAGGTATACCTACATTGTATTAAAATTTCAACCCAATGTGCGTAATGCTTATCATGATCAAATTGTCATGTCGTTTCCTCGAGAAGACGTCTAATTCTACCTGAAGAATTAATACACTAGTCATTTGTTTTTCTCATGAATTGTGAATCTAAGTATCAGTACAAGTCAAGTATTTCAATATTTATTCTATATTGATATTCACTGCTATATCATTTACACAATAAATCAGCAGAGTTATATCTTCTGTTCTATGTTCCATCTTTCTTGTATGATAATATCTCATATCTATCCAATTAGATTCCTTCTAGTTCCGTAAGCGAGTTACGGCTGTTTTTGTAAAGCTGTATCTGAAGCAATCAGTCACTATAAAGCCAGTCGACTGATAAATCTACTGTCTTGAGAATATCTCTCTCTCTCTCTCTCTCTCTCTCTCTCTCTCTCTCTCTCTCTCAATTCTTAGTCTTTTTCAATTGTTACTCACTCATTCATTTCTTCTGTTACATACCCTCTTGTTACTGTGAGTGAGATCTATTGTACTGTCTATCTACTTTGCAATATTACTACTATTGTGAATTTATAAATGTAGAATGCAGATAATGCTTGAATTTTGTTGTTTTCAAAACTTATTTTTAATTGTTTATCCCAGCATTCAGATTGACAACAATAGGGTTGAACCCAGTGAGGTTGTGAAAAGCATTGGAGTCTTAATGGATAAAAGACCTCTCTTTCTCTCTGCCGCTCTGCTCACTGTTACCTGGACAACATTAGTAAAATCTGGAGATATCTCAACAGGGACGCTACTGAACAACTCGTTCACACTTTTATATTCAGCAAGTTATACTATTGCAATGCTTTGCTCTATAGTCTTCCACCTCGCCTCACCAATAAACTTCAGAGAATATAGAACACTGCCGCTAGAATCGTAACCTCATCATCAATATGTTATGATCACATCACTCCCATACTGCACGATATCTCCTCCACATTTCTTACAGCGTCCAAACTTCTTTGGGCATTCGTACTTTTTGGTACTTTTGGTCCTCGCTTATGGGAACTTTTATCCAATTTAAAAAATATATTTCTAGTGAATATTTTAAGACAGTATATTAACGTTTTTTATTTTCCATGATTTTATGATTTTTGTTTTCTCCATGGTATTTTGGCTTTTATGTTTACTTTGTACTGTTAGAGCGTTTTAGAGCATCTCCGTGGATTTTACGCTATATAAAATTTAATAAATAAATAAATTAAATGCTGTTTGCATTTCAGATGTAGGCACGCCTTTATCGATTCGAGAGCATAGTGGACATTCTGTCAAATCTGCGTTGAGTCACTCCTATGAAATTGATTCTCGAGACAGTGTGATATTGCCGTCTGATGGTAATTATTTAAGACTCAAACACGAAATTGCCGGCTTTGGTCTTCATAAGCATGAAGGCGATGCATTCCACGTTGCTCAAGAGTTAGTTATGAAAAAGGCGTATACACTACCCTTTGGGGTTACTTTAGAAGGTTGTCTTTCAACTGGACTTGTACACACTTTTCATAACGATGGGAGAGTGAGTTGTTGGCATTTTATTGATGTAAATTCTACTCCAGATCATGGAGTAATAATACAGAGAGTGTATTCACTCTTCTTCAAAATACAGAAACTCATATTGATCGTGGCTTTGTGCCAACAACGAGCACAATTGCCTATCTACGCCATTATAAAACCACCAATTACAAATTGACGTCACTCCTGAACTCCTTCTTTGATTTTAACAATTGTGAAATATTTAGAAAATCCTCTTTCAGTATTTTCCTTCAGTGAAAGAATTATTAAAATCAGATGAGGCGTTTAGGAGTGACGTCAATTTGTATATGATGGTATAGTATTTTGGCGTTTCAGTATTTTGGTTACTCTTGTGTCTTCGTTCTAAATTTATGAAATTGGAAATTTATTTCAATTTCAATGGATAAAAACGGAAATCAATAGAAATAAACCGAATATTTTTTGAATATTCGACCCATTTCCACTGGCTACATTTTGATATGACAATAATTAAAATATCGTATGCAACTGTGTTTTGGTCCTCCAAAATTGAAACACCAAAGTTACATTGTTCAGAATGCTCAGAACAAAAGGATATAAGACTATTATGAAAAGCCAAATTTGTTTTGTAAATAGCTAATACAGACATAATATTACAAGCTGGGAAAATTCAATAATATCATTCATGTAGTATGTCGTTTTATGTCATGTCATATACATTTTACAGACGATCAAATTCTCCATTTTCTCATGGGTTCGTTATTTTTAGCTTTACAGATTCAAAAATAGAGTTGCTTTTCTTTTTTTATATTTTAGCTGAATATAGCTGATAAATTTTTTATCGGTGGACCCTTAGACATGCGGGGCTTTCGAATGGGTTCTCTAGGTCCTTCAACGAGTGACTCGTGTCCCACTGGAGCGAGTAGTTATTATTTATCATGCTTTCATATTTATAGCCCTTTACCCTATCTTTCAAGAGAAGGTTTTGCAAATTTATTCCGTCTTCATGGTTTCCTACAAGCTGGTAACGCCTCTGACAAGGGCTTGTTATCCGGTCCCACTTCAAGTGAACCGTTCTTTGACAGATTAATCCAAACAACGCGATTTTCAGTCGGTGCAGGAATCGCTTTTCAATTTGCCGGTGTTGCTCGCCTCGAATTGAACTATTGCTTTCCAATACGCGCACAAGCATGTGACTCTATAAACCCCGGCTTTCAATTCGGCTTGGGCGTTGCCTACACTTAGTTCTATCGCTAGTGTATTAGTATATTCTATCTGCTGTACTGTCTAGGCCATATTTCGAAGCAATAGTTTCTTCTAAATATTTCGCAATTATTTTCACATTATTGCTATTTTGAAATGCTTAAATCAAAGAATTAGTGCTCATTACAAATATTATAATTTTGAATGTCATTCATATTATTTTGTAAAGAAAAGAATAATAATAAGCTTTTATGATATTAGCTCGAGAATGCTGTGACAATGAAAATTTTAAAAATATAATGTTATTTTATATAGTTTAGATTATTTTTAATTATCTTAATACAAACAGACCAATACTGTATAGCTGATATTAGATTATATTGTCTAGGTGTTAAATTCAATAAACTTAACAATTAATAATTCTTTTTTTGATTATTTCATTATCAATAAAAAATACGTACTGTAAATGCAATATTATACATTTGGGTCACGTGTTTATTAAAGATTTCACATTCAGAAAAGCTCAATTCCTATCTCCGCTGCATTATCGGATTTTAACCGGATTTCCAGTATTATATGTAATTAAATTGAATACATACAACAATATATGCTATATAAACGAGGTATCGCGTTCTAGGGTAACACGAAAATTATCCAGAGAGGTAGAATTTATTTAGTAAGATTACGATTCTACGAATAATTCAATCTGTTCATTGCAAAATATAGAATTTGATTTACCGCTTCCTCGAAAATTCCTTATGCGAGGAAATGAAGGAGATCGCATAAAGTATCATTTCTCATGGCGGACGGTCTATGACCTCGAGTATAAGGAATTCCTTAAGGGCTCCTCGAACCTTACTTGAGGAGGCTTAATTCGAATACATGGCAGCTATTATAGACCTCGAGAGTTGTCACAAATAATCATAACCAAAACATCTGTGACACATTTATTATGAGAATAAAATTTTGTTAAATATCATGCTCATAATTTCTATCCTTTTGAGCTGCCGATAAAAATTGTTTTTCAATTAGTGTGGTCTTTCAAATTATTTCATGTTTCTATTTTTGTTAGCCTTTATGTTAGTTGATCTATATTTCCAACAATAATAAAGTCGTATGAATAAAAATGAGACATTGAGATTTTCTCAAAATTTAAATTACGCAAAAATTGATTATCATTTTACATCTAATCTACTTGCTATTACCTATTAGGTCATATGAATAAAAATGTATGAGTCAGAGTTTGATGATAATAAATGATTATTTGGTAACAACAAATAAGAAAATTAAATTTTGAGGAAATCATTCATACGGCCTAAAATTTGCACCAATCCTTTTCTTTTCGCCGACTCTTTGGTTTACTTATTCTAAAGCAAAATAAATAATATTGTTTTTAGCGGGACATAACTTCTAATGAGGACGTAAATTCTACGCGACTGTATTTTTAACAATTATAAAATAAAAGGGTTTGTTTCAAAGTTTTATGGAATATTTTTATTACATACATACACATCATTGTGAAGTGAAATGCGAAACTTCTACCATACTTGTGCACTAATCAGCAATATTTTATTAAATATGAACAACTAATACAAGATTATTTTTTCAATTATTGTCTATATTTCATGTCCTTCTAATATTCCTATTTTTCTGAATGATTTCAAATATATCACTTAAAATATCAGAGGAATGATTTAAACTTTAAACACAATATTGTTTAATGTATTATAAATTATAAAAACACAAATACTAAAATAACTTGCATACCAATTTTATAACATAAAAGTTTAGGAAATTGAGATATACATCTCAATATTAAATGTTTTTCAATCTTTATATAATCAAAATATTTAATAATTCAGTTATTCTGTATAAACTTAATAATTATCAAATTCTAAAAATATGATTTCTTTAACAAAGTTAGTAAATATGTTATTTCATTACATTAATTTATATATAATTTAGATATGGATTGGACTCATTTGCAGCTAGAAACACAGAATTATAAGGTATGATATTTTCATTGAAGAAATGTCTGTCTAAATTACTGTACAAAAATTATGCTAATATATTTAAAACTAAGATAGATATTCAATGGCAATCTACAAAATAACATTTACATAAAAAAAACCAGTGATAACCTTCCAGTGATAACCAGCTTCCCTTTTTAAGTATGGCTGTCATTGTTGTTGATTTGTAATTTTGATATGCAATTATTGTCTTGTAGATATGGCTGTATTTCTATAATTTTCTGTATTGGTTTCTAATATTTTCTCTCATGATTTCTCTCAGTAGTTTCTCTCATTTCTTTTTAATTCTTCTACTTAATTCCATCATCTAACTTTCCAAAATGTTCTATGAATTTTGGATTAATCCTGTCAATACTGTTGATATATACCAGTATGCCATATGCACATGGTGTTTATTTTAAATGAGTCGTGTCTTATGTTTTTCACTATTCATCTTAGCATTATCCTAAAACTTGATATAGCATATCTTTCTTATTCTAGATTTTTAGAATATTCTTTTAAATCAAATTTTAAGCTGTAATTAACATTGCTTTATGGAATTCTAAGGGACCATAAATCAAGATCCAAAGTATGCAATCTTGAAGGAATCAGCTTTATAAAACATTTAGATAATACATTTATAATTAACTTTTTATGATATTTTAAATGTGAAGTTAAATGATAATGAATTTTTGAAATTATTGATTGATGGTTTTTAGAGGTTGGAAAGATGTCTAAGATATGAATAATAATTTTGTGTGTACTACTGATGAGATAGATATGTTGTAATAAAAAATTGAATAAGAGTACCCAGAATTTGTATTACTTCTCTAAACCATAGCAAACTTTATTGACTTTGGAGTGCTCTTTGCACATATATATTTTATAATTCTTTGAAATATTTAATTTTTTTGATTTTGTCATGAATTTTCTCTTTAAAAATATCCAATAATCCAAAATATTTCCAGCAACATCATATTTTCATTCTATAGCAGGATGAGTTTCAAGGAAATCAATAATCTCACTTTATTGTACCAAAGTGAAACAAATAAGTTTCCTTTTTGATATAATGAATAATTCTTATTTGTCAAACTTTGCTGTCTGCTAATGTGCTTAGTTCTTAGAATTAGCAGTCATTAATTAATTTATTGTAAGTAGAATTGAATATAGAATAGTTTATTGAGATAAAATCACATTAAGTGATTGGATGGTACAGAATGAATTAGATATGTTTTACAATGAAAGGTTAAAGCATCAAAGAGTGTTAAATACAGCAATACTTAAAGGTTACTGGCTGCATATCATGGAAGGAGGCTGTGCTTGAACTTTTCGGTCTTGCATTTGAAATGGAATTGACATCAATTTCTCAGGTTTATCTTCAAATTTACGGAGCAATGTTTGTCCAGGATTTTAAAGAGGGCTTTTTTTAAGGACAATACAGTTAAGGAGGTTTGTAACCAGCTCTTGGTGGGTTTCTGATAAGGACAGTGATTTAGCTAGGGACAGAGCTGAGGTGTAGTGTTGGTCGGGGTAGATGATTTTATATGCTCATCGTTGGATGGCTTCTAATTTGTCCAACTGGTTTTTAGTGAGGAGTGAATGCCACAGTTGCCTTGTAGAAGCGTATTATTTCTTTTTGAGAAGCGTTCAAGGTTTAGGTTTTGGTAGACATATAGAATAAAATTCTGTAATGATTGAATTCTGAATTCTGTACGCAATGATTAAATTTAAATTTAAATTATGGTAATTCTAACAAACTCCTTGGCCATAACTAAAAAAACCTGATTTGTTTATCCATAGCTATATCTAATTTTCTCATAATTAATTCCTATTGAATTGTAAGTCCCTATGGTAATTTTAACAATCAATTTCTAAGAATGATAATGAAATCTTATTGTTATAAATTGGTAAAGTGATCATCATCATACTGATTATCATGATATTTATACTTCATGGTTTCTTTTAGGAAGATTTTTCTATGTAAATGAATGTATCATTAGTTATTCTTCTAATTAATTTAACCTATATCAGCTACCAATTAAGTTAATCTCTTCTTTTGTTAGTTTCTCTAACTGTCTATCTAACGTTTATACCACTTCATGTATCTTCAGTCACATTGCTTCATTATAAGAACTACTGGAATATTTTACAAAATAAACTTTTCTATTCATAATAAGTCATTGATGAAATTACGATTTATATACTTTTTTATATAACAATTTTTAAATTTTAGACTGTAAAAGGCGATACATTGAAAAAGATTTCTGAAAAGTTCAAAGTAAATGTTAAAGAGCTAGCAGATATCAACAATGTGAAGAATACAACCAAAAGTCTCACACCAGGTCAAAATGTTTTGATACCTGTTGATGTAAGTAATAATAATAATAAAAGTTTTATTGGCAAATTGACATACGCATAATGCTTACAATTATAAGTATAGAAAGAAAACGACTAAGAGAACTTCTTTTCGTTTTTATTGCTTAGAGTAGGAGTAAGACTATTGTGCTTTCGATTTCTGGTGCTACTTAGATGATGATTGATTTGTGGAAGAAATTTGTGAAGGGTATGTCTGTCGTTGGAGTCTATCTTTTTGAAAAGCTTATTGTCTGCCAGAGTGATGGCGGTGTACATGTTGAATGTGTTATTGCAGTACCCATACTTGGAGCTTTTTTGATGTATTTTGTAAGTCTTTGTCGATCTTCTTGGCTGAAGAAACTCCACCATGCTATGCTTGCATAGATTATAATGACATGGTATACTTGATGAAGTCCGTCATTAATGAGGCCTCTGCTTCTCAGGAGTTTCATAGCGTAGATAGTTGAGGCAGATTTTTTTTCAACTTGTTATTTATGCAATGAGGAACTTTGATTTTGTCTGTGAAAGAGATACCCAATATATTAATGTTAACTTAACTGGAGGTGACTAAATTAATTAGTGACAGTTATATATATATGTACTTTTATTAAATTAAATAAATTCATTCTGATAATCTTTTTTATTACTTTACTAATAACATATATAATAGCAATTATCTAATTGAATGTTTTTTGGAATTGCTTCAATGTATCGAAATGTTTTGAGGTAAATTAAATTATGGCAGTTTAATCCATTAATATTAATAACTTAAAACCATGTTCGTATAATATGGATATTATATGGGAGCACCTCATATTTCCAGACTTGTCTGCAATTATTCTAAATGTACTTTAAATAATGATATTGTTAAAAAGTATTTTTTTCGCATTTCATAAATTGTAAAAATATCCTTGTGGAACGAACATACATAAACATTATTATTAGTCTAATAGACATACTCTTCCCAAATTATAGCATTCCAGTCAAACTCTTTCCTTAAAGATTCCGTCCAATGCGATTGGTCAGTCCACATTCTTCCGAGTTAATTCATTTGATCAAGGTAGTCGCGAAATTTTGCACGATGACGAAGTGACCGAAAAGAAATTGGTCAAACTGGATGTGCAAAGAGTTGTTCTGGATCACTTCGAGGTAAATTATAATTTGCTAAATCAATGTTAAACAATTTCCTATTCAACTATAGGATATTTTTAAATTCGAATTATTAAATTATGCATTTCATGAGCGAGACATTATAGAGGATGAGAGAATGATCAAAGGAAGGGCCTGGCCCCATTGCAAAGGAAAATAGGGAGGGTTAAGAAGAAAAGGGGTAGATAGAGAAATGAGGTGTAAAGAAATTGAAGGAATATTTTTATTTAATCATCCTCATTTATTTCTACAGTGTCGCTAATTGTTATGGATTTTCAGTGCTGGGTATCTCTCCCTGGTGTTTTGCTGATCACACCAAGTATGCTCCTGTTTGATCCAGTTGAGTTGGGATCGAATTTGGTTTCAGAATTTGGAATTGCCTTCCCACTGTGCTCAATTCAATCTATGAGAGCATGCTCTGATATTGCCGACATCGATTCAAAAACCAGGTGAGAATAATAAACTTCGTTGTTAGTTGTTGTTGATCTCACACAGGATCGGGGTCAGGTTTCTCCATTAATGGTGCTGCTGCACTTCTCTTGTCATCTTGCGAAACTTTTGCCAAAGCTTCAGACAAGAAGCTTGCAGAGGTTCGCCGTCTTCGTGATCATTTCTACTCTCCTGATTCTTTCCAACACTGGAGACCTTATAGAAGCACATTGCGACTATCTTCAGCCGTCTCTTTCTCGCACTCTCGCACTTTCTTCACCTCTCTTCTTTCCATCTACCAATTCTCATTGGCCTAAGGTCCTTACTGTGACCCTTTTTGAACTGCGTGTTTTTTCTATCTCCTCCCTGATCTTAGTATAGTCTCTTTTATCCTTTATTCTATCATGGGATACTTTTTGCCTGGACTGTTTACACATTCATTCTTTTGGTTTT
The DNA here is from genome assembly GCA_036873645.1 of Minona dolichovesicula. NCBI lineage: Eukaryota > Metazoa > Platyhelminthes > Proseriata > Monocelididae > Minona > Minona dolichovesicula. The sequence goes on along the minus strand of JAYJLU010042213.1, from coordinate 2,410 downwards.
ATACATATCTGCCTTGGCAGACTCAAAGAGCCACTTTGTCTGGTTTCATTCTCTCTCTCTCTCTCTCTCTCTCTCTCTCTCTGAGTACCCTCGTCTGCCAATATATCTGCTCTCTCGTTACCCCAGACCCCGCATCAAGTCTCTTGTGACCTCTTTGACGAATGTTCTCCAATACATCCGGTTTTGAGCTGAATAGCCAGGTGGTCCGTTGACGTGGTACTCTTACTCTAGTGCCTTGAATGCATCCAAGCATCACTTGCTTTTCTAAATTTCACCATCTCGTCTGCTGACAATGTCTGCAGGATGCAATAACCCGGTTCAAGAGACTTCTTGGCTTTCCAACGTTGTTCAACACATCAATGTTTGCTTGATGTTCCCTCTAGGAGATTCTGAGAAGGCGTCTCCATGCCCAGAATTCAAAAGAGGATTCTATTATTCTCTTTCGTTCCTTCTTTTTAAGTGTCCAAGATTCTCATGCATACATTGCTATACTGAAGACCAGCGAGTTCATAAGGCGTCTCATTGTTGTTCTGGAGATTCCATGATCATTTTGAATTATTTTGAATCAATTTGTTCTTTAAATTTCGCCGTTGATTCCCATTTCATTTGTTTTATTGACATTAAGACACAGACTATACCATTATTCGTATATCTATTCTATCTAGATCTATTTCGTATATCTATTCTATCTAGATCTATTTCGTATATCTATTCTATCTAGATCTATTTCGTATATCTATTCTATCTA
>JAYJLU010039992.1:0-16793 GCA_036873645.1 Minona dolichovesicula | reverse complement strand
ATAATTTTCAAACTTTGAAAAATTTTCAGAAAAATTGAAGAGCTCCTTCGTGTATGCGTCTCCGCAGAATTGTGAAACATTTTTACAGAGTGTCGCCTTATATATACAACTCATCTGGGAAGGGGGGGGGGGGGTCAACTCTTTAGTTAATAAAAATTTTAAAATTTTAATATATTTTTTTTAAATTTTTAAAATTTTTTTCCGCGCGAGAGAGGTATGACCTCCCCCCCCCCCCGGGTGGCCTAGAATGCTAGTTCACTATACTACTGGCATAGGCTTAGATTTGAATACTTACATAGGGCCGGTCGAGTTTGGTATAGTGACAGTCAAGAATTAAAATACTCATTATATAGTAAGAATATTCTGAGAATATTCTAAGAATATTTTATCGCCCAAAAAGAGCCAAACAGGAGAGTTAGCTCAACCCACCAAAGAACTGAAATCGATCAGTTACATAGCTTTAAAGTAATCAGAAATAATCTTTGTTGAGCTAACAAATATTTCAATAAATTGTTTTCTGATGTTTCTAAACTGTATCTATCTAATTTATTAACTTGAACTATTAACTAATCAGTTGAATATTTTATTTCCTAAAGAATATAGTGGGTATGTAAAATTTGCTAATCAAATAAAATAAACAAGCAATTTTGTGCTAAATTATCTTTGAATTGTTTTGATATGATTACCTATTAGAAGTCTACAAAAGAGAGAAAGAGCCTGAAAAGAGAGGGAAAGAAAGAAAGAAAAGAGAGAAAGAGAGAGATTCTGGAGTTGCTTACTATTACATTTAGTGATTTCATTAAACATTTCAGCCTTCGTAACTATTTGATCAGTTTTTGTGAGTCGCATCTTCGGAATACCTGCTGATATTAATATTACTATAAGTAGTAATTTTCGTACTCCGCGACTTCGCACCGCATTAAATACACAAAGAGCAAAGAGCAGCAATGATTATCTAAGCAGAATATAGCAATAGGCTAGTTAGCTTATAGAATTGAGGTTGGTTGAGGAAAGTACGCGGATTGCTTCGTTACCTGTCAACAGAATCACTAAAGACACCTTGTCCATGCATTCGTCACCTCACGCCTGGAATGTTGCAATTCACTCTTCATTAATCTATCGAAACGTGAAATAAATCGACTACAGCATGTTCAAAATGCTGCCGCCAGACTTGTGAGTGGTTCACCTTCGGGAACTTCATCAACCCCACTTCTTCATTCACTACATTGGCTACCAGTAATTACGCGATTCTCTTTTAAGATCCTAACTTTTGTGCACCGCATTTTAAATGGTCACGCTCCCTGCTACATGAACGATATGCTACGACTTCAAGTTACTGGCAGACATACTCGTCAGTCGGTTTCTCCATTACTTCATGTCCCCATCTCAAAGACCCACAGAACAGGGGACAGAGCCTTTTCTATAGCGGCACCTTGCCTGTGGAACGTCCTGCCACCTCGCCTGTGTGAAATAACTGACTTTAAAGTTTTTAAATCAGAACTCAAGACTTATTTATTTTCTAAATAATCAGGAATTTCATTTAGTGTGTTTTATATTTATTGTCATCCATATTCATGTTTTGTAAACCTATATTCACGCTTCTGACATCATTCGATTTTAACCGCTTTATAAATATATATATATAATTATTAATACCTAATAATTAATTCAACTGTATAACAAATCTTTCTTTTGAAATTGAAGATTGCTAATGTTAGTTAATTTTATGTGAGGATTTGAAACGATCAAGTTTGTTGCCCAGCTAGATACCGCTTGTTAACAACAACAGCTTATAAACGGACAATAAATAGCCAATAATTTTATAGAAAATAATATCTTTTTAGTCAGCTGCATATAATAACCGAACAACCTGCAATGTTTGGCAGTGTTTACAAAGTAACAAGGCCACATCAGCTAGTTAACTTAGCTTTACATTGTTCGGTCAAGTCGGGTCTCACTTCTTGTGACATCGTGTTGACATTCTTTCTCCACTTCACCCGATTATTCACACACGTTATTAACTCTTGCAGTTTCTCACTGGTGGTTTTTATTACCTCGTCGGGCCATCTCTTCAAAGTTCTTCCTCTCCATCTATTTCCTTCAACAATCATTATTCTTTTCTCCAGGCAGTTTCCTGATCTCCGTGAAATGTGGCCAAAGGAGGTGAGCTTTTGCTTCAAAGTTTGAGCATTTAGTGGAGATGAGTGGTATACTTCTTTAATCAATGCTTTTTTGTCCACCTAGAAGTCAATGGGAGTGTTAGCATTTTTCTCCAGCACCAACTCAAATAAATCGATTCTCTTTATATCTTCTTTCCTCAAAGTCCACGTTTCGGAGGCATAGGTGGTTATTGGAAAGACCGGTGCATAGAGTTAAAATATAGAGTAACCATCTCCAAAATACAGAAAAGCATATCGATGGCGCCTTTGTGCCAACAGTGATCACAACAATTCCCTATCTCCGCCATTTTAAAACCAACATATGTATGGGTCTCAAAATAACAACGTCAATATCCAGAATTCAGACAATTAACTATTTTATAGAAAACATTTATGGGTTTGAGTTAACTCTCTCTTTTGGGCCTTTTGGGAGATAAATATCATAATACATATTATGAAATTGTTGTTAAAACAGTTTTCTAAGACTTCCATTATGACTAAAATGTAATTACAAAGTGGAAAATCAAAAATATTTTTTGGAACTCCAGTGGTCACAAAATTTGTCGTGACCTATATACTTTGAGAGAGACCCATAGACTCATATCTGTCTATTGTCCTTTTGTTCTTAATTCTATCTATGTATGTATGTACTTAAATACCTACTTTCTTTACTCATTGTATCAATTTTCTGTAATTTAATGTTCGTAATTTAATTTAACTAAAGGTGAAGTCTGTGATTATAGGTTTATCCTATCGATTCTTGTATGCCAAAACGACACTTTGAATGAATACTTTATCATAATAGACATTAGAAAGGGATTAAATTTCCCAATTATAGAATCATAATTAGTATTTCATAGTTCAATAAATAATTTTATAAAACATTGCATTGTGAATTCACCATCTGTTTGACAAGGTATCCTCATGTTTTCATAGTTTTGAGTTGGGGAACACCAAGGAAGTGTAGAATCAATTGTAATACACGAGTTATAATGTTCTGTTTTGTATTCAAATGGAAAAACACAGTCTAAAATTTTAACAAATAATATACTAAACAACATAAATATCACGACAAAATGGTATGGTAAAATGTAAATAATTAATTAAAAACATTTATACTCATTGTCGTGATCATTCTTATCTCCAAATGATCTCAAATTTAGTCAATATATTATCAAAACACGTCTAAATGTTCGATCAGGCGCCATTTTGTTCAATCGTGCTCATTTGAAATTTTTGAATTCAATTATTAAATCAATGTTTTAACACTTGAGGGAAAATGTTTTAATAATAAATAAAACTTGGGGTGCCTAAGTTTTATCCTGTTCACCAACAGCGCAGTTAAAGTACTGTTTATAGAGCTTTTTAAATTAGTCTGTTATAGACAGTCGATATTTCTTCACAGTGTACTCGCCACATATGTATGTAACAAAAGCTGCCCGGATGATTAACACAACCTCGAGTAGCCATACTGATTCCATCAAAACCGCTGATTAATATGCCTAATTTTTCTCCCTCACACTTTCAAGAGTGATTGACTGATTGGATAAAAATCAGGCGTAGTTTTACATTGCGCAACTGTGAATATGTGCACATATGTACAGTAGGTGAATCAATATATCCCAATGATTCACTGTGAGTTGAAATAACTGGATTACATCTTGGACTGCATAAACATACGTACCATTACATTTCTCATTACGGATTGCAGTCATACTATACTGAACTGAGCACTTCAGTTCTAAAATTGGATTTTAACCTCGATAATTGTATACAAATTATATTAGTTAATGCAAAATTTAGTAAAAAATTGTAATTTTCATTATATACATAATTAAATTTTACAATTTTTTGGTGGGTGATAGACAAAATCTGACTCCACATTTGAAATGAGCATAGTCGAATTAATTCTAGACAAATAATGGTTTTCTTGTATTTTTTGAGTGTTGCACGGTGTTATCTAAACGATCGTCTATCAACAAGATGACACAATCACTAAATTAGACGACAAATTAAAAAATGAAATTGGGATAGATACAAAGTAGACGTATGTCCATAATAGTGTGGTATATTATGGACTTTCACATATAGTAAATAAACACTATCAAAACTAACAAAAAGCTGTAGAATTTCTAACTGAAATTGTAAACTGATATTTGAAAAGATGGAAATCATTCCTATTGGCACATGTCTCATTGATTTTAATCAAATTTACTGTAACGGTTACTCAAGTCTGATTAATTAATTAACTATAACGCAATCTTTGCTCTTATTGTTTTTTATCGTTTTTTCTATCCCTCATAATATGCATCTTGTTACGCTTTCTACTGTTCATTGTCATTTTCATAATTTACATAAAGGTGGCTAGCCCGATCAGCCTCAGGCTGCCTCTAGCCTTCCTGTATTGTTTTTAATACAAAATAAACTATTTATTTTATTAGAACGATATCAATATTAGCTCTAATATCTGTTTTAATTTCGATTCCCATTCTCCTTAATAATAAACTTACTTATTTACTATAATATTTTCTACTATATGTTATATAATCAGATTAGCCACCTAATCCTAAAAAATCAACACATTTAAAATCTAATTCATAAAAGAAATTATTAAAATCACTGGTATAGCGAAATATGAACTCAAAATCATAATTAGTAATTGAGATTCATCCCAGGAAGAACGGCCAATTCTTACCCAATGAACATTTCTTCCACGAAGAGCTCGTCAGACACCAAAAGTAATCTGCCGTATTCTTAGTGCACGTATGGTATTCAATTCCTTCATACACAAATGGGAATATGCAATCCTCTGAAATTAAATCACAGAAATGAAAAGATTACTCGTCATGTACAATTTTTAAAACAGGGATACCATTTTCTACTCCAACTAATGTTAAATTATTGCGTGGATAAATAATCACGCCTGTGATGATGATAAATTGTGTAATTGTTTATCTATACTTAAATTTTGAGTAACAGAAGAAGGCTTACAAGTAATAATTGTTAATTAGAGAGAGTTGGAATCCCGGCTATGTACTCTCGGGAATGAAATGTTTAAAAGTGCTATAGAGCTAATTTTGTTTCCAATTTCAAATATTTCCATTTCTGTTTTGGCCAATTAATTTTATTTAAATATTTTTAGTAATTTTGTTGTGAGACTGTTTACACGAATGTTTATTTCTTTTCGATTCATATTAAATTGCATATCACACACACGTACTAAGATTAACTACTGTGTACTGTTCGGTAATTTAATGAACACCTGACTATTTAAGATATTTTCTATAAAATTATTGCTTTTTATTGTCCATTGCTAAGCTGTTCTTAACCAGCGGTATCTGACCAATAAAAGTTTCAAATCTTCACATAAAATCAATTAACATTAGCAACCTCCAATTTATAAAGAAGTATTTGTTATTTTGAATTATAATCAGTTACTAGGAAATAGTGATCTGCATGGCAACGGGAGTTCCTCAGGGTTCCACTCTGGGACCGATCCTCTTTGCCGTTCTAGTTGATGATATCGAAACTAAGTCTATTAATAGTAAGATCGTCATGTATGCTGATGACCTGACTCTTTTAACCCACGTATCAGATTCCACCTCAGACCATACCCAAGAAGAAATTGATCGCATTATGGATTGGAGCGTTTCTTGTAAATTACACATTAATCATTCCAAATCAAAACTTTTGAATAGGACGCGCAGTCGCAACATCGACTCCCTGATCCCATTGTTAATTGATGGGCATCCTCTTAATCCAGCTCCTCAATTAAAAATTCTCGGTGTTATATTCTCAGCTGACTTCAAATGTGAAAAAAGCTTGTTGGGGCATGCAATTGGTAAAACGTCTTCTGTATTCCGGCGCCAATTCCGACACCCACAGCGAGGCTTACCAGGCCTTTGTCTGCTCGCACATTTATTATGCCTGGCCGTCTTACTACGATCTCTCTCAAAAGAACATTCAACACCTGAAGCACCTGGAAAAGATTCTCCTTAGATGGTCCCCTGTCAGCGCCGTCCTAGCTTGACTACAAGACTTGATAACATCTGTAATCGACATGCAAATACGATCCGTGTGGCAAAGTTCTCTCACCCCCCCCTTAGACATTGCTTCCAGCTGAAACAGTCCTCCGGCTATAATCTCAGACACCAGCCTACATTCATATCCCATTTAAGACCAGACCATTTTAAAATGACCTTCACAAAGTCCGCAGCGTAACCTATTGTATGTTCTTGTCTGTTACTGGCTCTATTGATTCCTGTTGTATTTTTATTATATTCCGCTTATGTACATAATATGTTCTAATAGTCTATTTTTATTTATTTTATTGCATTAAAATACATAAAAAATATCGCAGCCATATGCTAGATATTAGGAAAAGTGAATGTTTGACCTGGCCAGTTGCTAGACAATATTGATACCCATGGAAACTGGACACTAAAATGCTCGACCGAATTTTACCCTCCACCTTTGAATACTCCTTATGTCAAAATTTCATCCAATGAAAGTTTAAAGAGCATTATCGGTGCTTCACAAACATTTGTGCAAAATTTCATCAAAATCGATGAACAATAAAGATGGCATTATCGATGATTCCAGTGGTCTGAAGATGGTGATGAAGAAGAAGACAAAGATTGACGAAAATACTACTTTTGTCAATTTCCATATATTTTGATCTATTTGATCGACTTTAATGAAATTTTCTCCATGTCTTGTTTACATGTTTACATGACACGTTGCATGCAAATTTTCAAATCATTTCTCGGAAGAGATTCGAAAAATCGACCATTTTCAACACTATAGTATACACCTATAGACTAAGCTGTTAGTTGTGATCTAACTAATTGCCACAGGCTTGAATACATGATATACAGTAATATTGTATGTTATATAATTGCATGTAAAACATAATACAAGATATTTAAACACATAATTGAGTTACAGCATGATTAATTGATTAATATAAAATGTTACTTTCCAGTTATTATTTAAAAGTCAATTAAAATTTATTACCTTCTTCTGATTTGCATGAAATGCGAAATCCCCTGTAGTATTTATTTGGAGAGCACCAACTCTCCTCAGAATCTTCTGTTGTACAATTGTAGTATGCTTGATTTTTGTAGAAGAAAGGAAACACACAGTCACCTAAATATGTATCAAGGACTTCTATTATTATTGGGACGCAGTTCTTTAAAACGACTGTTAAAAAGCTGGTAGGCTGATTTAATTAATTTGGTTACGTTGTGACGATTAGAGAAATATCATAAAAGGGTTAGTTTGTTTTAATAATTTACACACCTTTTTAGCTAATTTAGAGTGTTTTACATTATGAAAAATGTCCAGATGTCGTAAACGTGGGAGCACAACAGAGTGCAGAGGATGATCGGGAGTGGACTCGGCCTTTAGAAGAAGCCTCTTAGACAAATTTATACGACGCGTGTTTAGGTCTAATAAACATGAATTGCTGCAGTATATGGGTGGATGATGCGGTGGCATCTTTTTTGAAAATCTTCAAGTCTCTGACTTAATTCAGAGCAGAGGCCTATAAAAGCAGGACTGGAGTACTCAAGTATTGATCGGATTATGGATAGCAACATTATCGTCTGAGAGTAGGTTTTTAACTATTCGAATTGAATAGAGGCGGCTGCTGGCTCTATTTTAATTATATCTCACTCCCAGAAGTTTAATGCTATTCACATTTTTTACTCCAGGAATATTAATAAGAGAAATTTGATTTTTATTATTAAAGATTTACTCATTAAACGCCTTAAACCAGATAATCTGTGTTAAAAAAGAAACTATCTTCTCTCTCGTTCTCCCATGGTAAACACTTCCTTAACCTTTTATATGAATTATTATAGTTATTCTAATTTTTTTTAAATTCTAGTCTTATATTATTTTACTTATAGGTCATTCTGTCGGAACTCTACTCACTTTAACTTTATCAACTTCTCTTATCGATTCTCCTCGGTCACTCGCACCTCTCTCCTGTTGTCTATTTCTTACTGATTCTTAATTCGATTATGTAACCTATATTAAGTTTGCCACTATATTGACTGATTATAATTTGATGTACCTCATCTCACTTTTATGATTTATCATGCTTATATACTCCTGTCGAGACTGCACGAAATATGTATATTGAAGTTCATGAACAAACACTTTGGGGTTTTATTCTTCATTTATAAAATTTCCAAGCGAATTAAATTTAACTTATTTTAAATGTTCAAACCGTCAATATGTATATTTTCCCATTTATGTACCTACCTGATGCATACAGGAAATAAGGCCCCTTATTATAATTATTAAAAATAAAAGGCGATCCTTGATTAAAAATCGATAGCAAACGCATTTTGCACCTAATACAGGTGAAAATAAAACTGTATTGACATGTCCAAGAATTAATCTGAAAACGTTTATGATTTAGTTTTTACTTGTTGGACAACGGACACGGGAGTTTTCATTTTCGACATATTTCTGGCACCAATAATAATTCGCAATACCTTTTATGCAGGTGTGGTACCATGAGTCGTCGTAATAAAATGGATAATTACAGTCATCTAAATGGAAACAATCAGTTAAAAATTAGTTAGTAGAAAACATATTTATTAGTATTACTTCCCAAATCCAAAGTTGACAATGTCCTATAAGGGAAAACAATTCAGATATAAATCATAACTATAGCAATTATTTTTCTTTTCTTTTCAGGAAATTAGAATCCATACGAATACTGTTTCTTAAGGAGCTCATTTTACCTATAATTGTACATATACATATATATAAGTTTGCCTGTCTTTCGTTGAAAGATCTTTTGAGTTCTTCTCAAATGTTGGAAAGTTCTTTCATCAAGAAGTAAATAGGAAATTCTGTTTTCCCAGCATTTCATTTCATGGCATTTCCACAAGCACTCTAAGACAGACCCTACTAAGTTGTGTTAATAATAATTTGTATCGACCCCAAAACATCCAAAAGAGAGAGTTATCTCAAACCCACTAAAGAACTGAAATAAAGTCAGTTAGCTTAAACAGAGAAATATTAAAAATGATTCTGGAGCTAACAAATGTTTTCCTATAAAATAGTTAATTGTTTGAATTCTAAACTTCAATTATATGAATTGACTTGATTATTACCAATTTGTTATAATAAATTTGAATGCATTATTCCCTTTTCAGAGTAATCGTAGCTTAAATAAATCAATTCTTGAATACATTGAAATTTTGTTTACAGCAGTGTTTGCTGAATTTTAAAGATGTGCATGAGTTCTCGTGACAGTCTAATTGAAAACTTAATTTGAATGTTTCATTTTCAGAGTAATCATGAGCGTGTTCCACTTATAATCTTATCGTAACACTTAAATTGGAGATATTATACCTACCTACCACACGTTTTACTTATGGTTTCTAAATATCTCTTTTATATCTATGTAGTTTGTTTGAAGACTGCTAATCTGCTTCTTTATACAGCTCGATCATGTTAGCATTTGTATGTTCATTTCTAGTTTTTTAAGCAATATTTTAGATATTTGAAGTATTCCTTCATTTCATCTGATTTGATATAAGAACACAATTAATCAATGTTTATTACATTCCTTGGGTTGACATGAGTAACGGAAACCACTGTAAACCTCATCAGGTGAACACCAACTTTCATTTGAGTCCTCGGTTGAACAGTTGAAATATGTCAAACCATTGTATTTAAAAGGAAAAACACAATCCACTAAAAAATAGTTTTAATTGTGTAGTAGGCTACAAAAAATAAATTGGCATGTCATTGAATTACCTTTTTATTTATTAATCAATGAAAATCAAAGCACTATATTTGGATAAATGATATACTGTTTTACGTATAACTTTCGTAAATAGATTAAAAGATAAATAAATTACAATAATAATTGGATAATATTGGACAAGTTAGTTTATTTAACCATCAATATACCGAGGGGACTATATGGACATTTTTAAACTGATAAACTTAAGCTCCTCGACTCCAATTTTCATTATTATTGGAGGATTTGGCCTACTGTGTGACTAATATTTTATATTTTTAACTGGGCAATCCTTCTAACCTTTTAGCATGTGTTGTGCATAATGACATAATCATTTCCTATTTGAAACAAAATGTGTTGATGATATAATCTCTAACAGTTTTGATGGTGATATTATGAAAAGATATTATGGTGACATGCCTGGAACGCAATCACCCTGGTGTAAAATCAAAAAATTTAAGCAATTAAAAAAATTTGAATAATTTTGATAAAGTTTACAAACAAAGATATTGAATTTTTAAACTATACTGCATTTTACTCATCCCTCCAGAGGTATATTTTCTTTTAATTAATGTTCCAGAAACCTAATACTATGAAACTTAGTATGATCGAGATGTTCTCTATCAAATGTAGGTATATAGACCACCGTCAAATCAAACATGTGGAAATATTCATATATCAACTATCGATAGCTGAATTTCAAATGACATTTTACTATAAATTAGGTAAACAATTTGGAATGATTAAGAACGATTTGCGCCCATGGAGACACCAATAACTTGATAAAAAGAGAATTAGTTTCTTCTGTTATACTCAAATATGTACATATCGTCGGTGGATTGGTAATAGGGGCTATGTGCATTTTTGGTGTTTTTCAACTTTTAACGCCAAATTGTTCATTGTGAGATAACACAGCATATTTTCAATCAGTTAATCAAAACAATTTAATTTAATTGCCCTCGGTGATCATAATGTAATAGGTGCTATTGTGCTATTGTATAATTTTATTGAGTAATAAGATCTATGTGTATAATTGGATAATTATGGCTGGTAATACGAGCTATGTGGCGGATCTGACTAATTTTAAATGAATGAATCGTTGAGATCAGGCCGAGTCTGTTTATGCAAACACGTATTGATAGAGAATTCATGATTAACAAATAAATTGCAATTAGTTTAAAATCTAATAGTTAATTGTAATGTATTGTGCTGTTAAACTGTTGCAATAGAATGAGCCTAACTAAGAATTATGAAAGGATTTAATTTAAACTGACATAAATGAAACCAGGATAGTTTCATAGTTCGATATTTTAACAATTAGGACATATATTTAAGCATTGCGAATGTAAGTAATGAAAAAGCCATTAAGAATAATATAAAAGACCATTAATGTGGGTTTATTGGAAGATTAAATAGCCATTTATATTGCTCTTTTCCATATACCCTATAACTGTATATAATAATCCAAAATGTCTATTATTATAAACATCATTATCATGTGCTATAATGGTAAAAGTCAGTTACAGGCAGCATTGAGAAAATCTGAAGACGTTATTTCTCCGAAAGAAAATATTTCTGAGCTCAATAATAGCCTTCTAAATTGCTTGAACAATCAGTCAATCGAAATAGTAGATCTGTCTATTTTAGAAATTGACCTTGATTTTTTTAATACATAATAATTGTTTGAATTTCTAATAATACGAATTCAAATGTCTTACTATCAGGGCATTTGACCCATGACTGTGCTGCAGTTGAATTTGTTTTACACAAATAACTCTCAAAGCCTGCGGCACAAGTATGATATTCTTTACCTTTATGATAAAATGGGAACTGACATGAATCTAAAAAGAATAACAATATGACCATTCTGAATAATTTCAATTAGCATGTGTATAGGTATAAAATTTAAAATCGTGAATCCAAGAGATAAGACCCGGCTTTATACCTATATGCCACAAACTCAAGCTTATATTATTATAAATGAATGTCTTTATGAGTTCACAATCTCTTTAACGTAATACAATTTTTTTACGTGAGAATATGAAGTCAATAATATTTACATCATACGCAAGAAAAGATTTATAATAAAGTATTACAGATTATTGTAAATTATATTACATAGTAGATTATTACAGATTATACTAGATTTTTGATACCGTTGTTGATGATACTCCCTATTATCACAAACTAAATACATGTGAAAACAATATTAAAGATAATTAACCACATTCAGTATCACAATTATATAATATTCCAGTGATTAATCTTTTCAAAATTTGCATGATTATTTGCATACATTTTCAGGAACATAGTATTATGCTGTGTTTATAGGGATAAGAAATAAAATTTGCATCCAATTGTTATGTAGGTGGATATCACTGCCTATAGTAACTTCATTAATAGCGAAGTGTAATAATAAAAAGTGTTTTTTATCACACGAATTTGAATCAAAAAATATTCCAACATGGTAAGTATAAAACCCAGATATTTCAAATACGTAGATATAGAAAATTTATATACTAATATAGAAAACAGATTAGATAAAAAACTATGTTATTGAGTGCGGTTAAGATAAATAGGCATATAAATGTTAAAATCCTTCTGTCTGAGAGAAGTTCTAAAATGGAATATCTGATTAATTATTTATTGTTTCCAGCATTCATATTTGGAATGATTGAATGCAAGGGGTGATGAGGATTGATTTGCGCTTTAATGAAGAGCTTTTTGTTTGGATAATTCATGACGCCTAGAATTAAAGTCTTTGAAATCAGTGCACATGCAGTTTGAACCATGAATTATTCTGTGACCTCGTTTTATAAATTTTTGTGATTTTGTTTTGATGATTGTTACAAACACCAATCCAGACCGGAGCTACACACTCAAGGAAAGGAGAGAACGAATAAGACCATAAAGGATCACTGTTAATGAGATGGGGAGCATAGAGGGCGAAGGATGCGAAGAGCATGAATATTATGTCTACTACATTTGGATATGATTGATTCGATGTGTAGTTTCCAACTGAGCCTGCCATCAAGGTTTTATTTTAAAAAGAATGTTCAAAAATTCCAAAAATATGAAATATGTACATATTTCAAAGGATTGGGAATGTATCCGATTATGATCTAATGATCCAATAGTGGACATCCTAATCATAGAGTAAGGATAGGGTAACTATATTCAATGATCCTAATGTTTTCACAGTTCAATTTGAAAATCATTTTTATCACTTGTGATATCACATGTCAACTTCTAGGATGCCAAAGAGTGAGTATTACAGAGTAGTTGATATGTTGATAATAATATGTTAGTAATATAATAAATGATAGTAATAGTGTGTGTTTATGATTTGTTCTATTTCTGTTCACAGATTCATGCTTTGCTCATAGTGTTCAATATTGGATCATTGGGTCTATTCATTTCTATAATTCAGAAATTTTGACACTGACGAAGTTGTTGCCTCAGTTGAGGAGGATAATTAATGATTGATGATAAAATGGATGTTGTAGTCCCTCAGACAATGATGACGTTTCGGACGAGGAAGACATCGATGATAAATTATAAAATTGGTAACCTCATTAGACCCAATATTGTCGATACACTGAGAGAATTATTTGAGGTATTTAGTGAAATTGTAAAAGGTTAATTCCAATGTATTGGTTTAAGATTTTTTTTATAAAATAAACATAAAATTTCAGTTATTATTGTGTAAGAAAATTGTTCAATAAAACTTTTCCAAAAATGTCTGGCTTTGGGATTTGACCCTGTGATCCCTGACGTCATGCATGAATCAGAACTAGCAAGCAGAATTGTTCTGTAATATTAATATCTAATTCTAATCTGCTCGATTTTATAACATTTATTATAACATATTTATGTATAGACATTAGGATTAGGGTTGACATTAGGGTCGATATGTTGTTCTAAATCATTCAAGATTATTAGGGGGGGGGGCAATTTATAAATTGAGGAAAGATAATGCTGCCAGTAATGAAGTGCACGAAGATATTTAGAGTGATACATGGTAGGTTATCTTTTGTAGACTATACAACTATTGCACAACTATATAACTAAAGTAATGTACAACTATTGCACAACTATATAACTAAAGTAATGAGGCTGTTGAATATCAGAGAAGGCTGTTGAGAGAGATAGAGAGAAACTGTTGAGTATCGGAGGGAGGCTATTGAGCATCAGACCCATATAGAAATTGGATAGTTCTTCATTTCTTTATTATATTTCAGTAATTATTTCATTTCAAATCGCTACTAATATTGTATCGTAATGATAAAACAACAAACTTTAAGTATAGAGCCGGTATCCTTATATATGAGTTGAGGATATAGCATCCATGCATTTCGTATTAGACGCGTTTGTTTAGACAAACACTCCTTGACATTTTAGTGCCCGGCATACATTTTAGGTATATTCTTGTTATCATTAAAATTTTAATTTATAAAAAACAAAAGTTACATCTCTAAAGCATTGTGATAGATAATTATGTTATTGCAACTACTTTTTAAATTTCTGATTTTAATTTTATAATCTCCAAAACCTACTTTATATGAACTTTTGATCTTAATCACTTAATTATATCCGGTGTTATGCTACGTATATTTGTTTTACTTATCATTTCATTTTTTATATTATGTTGCGGCCTCATTGATGATACTATAAAGCTCTTCATGAATTGCGTCTGTCAATTTATTTAAATAAAGCTTTTCTTATCTTATCTTATCTTATCTTATCTTCACATATCGTCAATTATAACACTTGTAAATGCTGGTAACCAACATTAAATTTGTTTCAATAAATGATTACGCAGCAAAGAAAAGGTGGAAGAGAAAGGTAAAGGTATGAAAGTTATCCTGAAAAGAAACGAAATGAGCACAGAAACCGTTCATCAGATTTACAAAGGATCCAGCTTGTTATGCTGGGGGCTACTAAATCAATCCCAGAAAAACAGAATTGAAGTATGAAGTATCCGTCTCGGATACTGTGGACCGAACATCGCCGCTCAAAAACAACTTACCAAAAAGCCGAACAGAAGCAGTGATCACATTAATCACATAATCACAGATGGAAAACACCTCCTGAGCAAATATCTCGTCAGACAAATTCACACTCACCAAACGAGAAAGCAAGATCACCATTACCAAATGCCTCTGACGACCGAGCTTAACCAGAAGGATTTCTTCGTCCGTTGCTGCACAATCTGTAGCCTATCATCTTTGTCATATATTGTATGTAGCTGTGTTTTTATTTACTTTATTCTATTCTATTTTATTTCTTATTTTCACTTATATGTCACTTTTAATTCTTTAATTCATTTTTTGCGTTTGTCAAAAACTGTTAATAAAGCTAATTCTTATTCATTATCTATCACAATGCTGCAGAGTAACTTTTGTTTTATAGATAATAGATAGATTCTGCTAATCTGATTCTGAGCCATTTGAACAACAGGTCAGAAGAAAGAAAACAAACAATGTTAAAGTTGATTCATGACTGATTTTCTTCACTACAGATTTCGAATTGTCTTTTTCAAGGTCATCGTACATATGCTCAGTTTAAAGCAAAATATTACTTAATGATATGTCTGTGTAAATTTATTGATATATAATTAGCTGGTAAACATTAACATGGAATTGTTAGCATTAAAATCATTAGTTTCAATTATAAAAAAACAAACTAAATGAAACCTTTTTAAAATCAGTGAATTTATGAACAAGATCTAAAGAACCTTTCTAATTAAGATAAGAAAGAAAGAACAAAATAGTTATAATGCATCTTATAGTTATTACTTAAATTAGCAAATGAAATGGCTTAAAGAAATGTCTGTAATGCTGTTATTTTAAATTTCATACATTTTTGGCATGGTAAACGAACAGCGTTGTAAATTTCGTGTGGACTGCACCAACCTATTCCAGCATCAAGATCAGTGCATTCTGAATAACTGGTATTTTTGTAGATGAAAGGAAATACGCACTCTTCTAGAATGAAATATCAGAAAACAATTCTGTACAAACTAACCATTAAACAATTAAAGAAGTGCTGCTATTCTATTCAATAATCTATTAATTCAAATCACACCTTCAGAGCACGGTATCCACGAAGACACTATATTGGGTTCGGTTAGACACCACGGATAATCAGTTTCTTCCCATGAACATGTGTGATATTCTATGCCACTATACTGGAATGGATACCGACATTCTTCTAAAATATTTTAGAACAAAAAAGATGAATCATAGCAACCGAATTTTATAGATACAACCACATCATGTTAACAACACAATTTTGGCATAGGCCATTTTGGTTGCAAAGTGAGGGTTCTATTCAATTCAAGCAAGACATGAAGAAAAATCGATTGAGATGGTTGAATATTGACAATTATTGATTATTGACAAATATTCACTTAGAAATAACACAATTAGACACAAAAATTAAGTAGATATCTTTCCACGTAATTCTTGTACACTAATGAAATCATCCACAAAATCAAACTGATTCAATTCGACAAAATTAAGTCGCAAGATGCTCCTAAAACAATCAAAGTGAATTCGAAGTGATACAAGAAGAAAATTAGCTGCATATCTGACAGGAAGTGATGAAAATACACATTTTTTAAAAGGTTAATTTAACTTTTATGTAAGAGTAAAAAACATTCACTTTTCGACCAGAAAGTCAATATTTATAGTGATCGGTGTATTGCAGCTATGGAGCTTTTACTGTAATATTTCTACAGATCTCTAAATTTCGTTTTATTCAAATTGTATCGCTTATGAACCCAAATTGATTGATGCCACTTTCTATTTTAGCAAGATTTACATTTCGTTTTGAATCGTTGTAAATTACATTATCAATTGTTT